>PVIJ01007873.1:0-51965 GCA_004024925.1 Scalopus aquaticus | reverse complement strand
TGTTCTAGGTCATTTGTGTGTCGTCCCGAGGTGGGTGGGCTTTGCCCAGGGAGCACCGCGGCCCTCACAGGTCAGGGCCAGCCAGGAGCCAGGTGGCTGAGGGCCGCCTCCAGACCCAAGCTTTGGGCTGGACGCTGGGCTCAAACCCACAGGGGGATGCTGTGTGACCTTGCAAGTTGTCGGGCTTCTCTGGGCCTCCATTCTCTCATCTGTAAAATGGGGCTGCATTGGAGCCGATGTCATATCTGTAGAGTGTGTAGGGTTCTGTTTGTGTATGCATTAACCCAAATAGTGAAGGAACAGTCACCTGTTTTATTTAAGTTTTTTTTTTTTTTTCAGTTTGTAGTAGAGCAAATACAATGGGAAGCCAGGAAGCCCTCACTCTCGGGACAGAACCACGTGAAGGGCACGGATCCAGCTCTCAGACAGGGGAGCTGGTCTGCCCCCACACCCTCGGCTCACTCCCTGGGTGGTGAGGGGTTGAGGGTCCTCCCTGGAATTTCCTGACCTTCCATTGCACGGGTCTGTCACAGAGGGAGGAAAGAAAAAGATCCCAGAAATGTGCCCCCTTTTGAGGAGGACAGGGGGGCAATTTAAGCAGGGCTGGGGCGGGGGAGATGAGCCGAGTTGTGGGGTGGCTGGGTCCTTGCTCTCGTTGAGCAGGACGTGAAATCAAGCATTCAGACCCGGAAACCCTGGGGCGTCTGTTCTTTTGGAAGACAGAGCACAAAAGAAGGGGAAGCAGCCCCAGGGGTGGGAAGAAAAGAAGGTTTTAGGATGAAGGGAGATAGTAATTATTCACAGGAGAGAAGAGGAGAGAGAGCGGAGGGAGAGGAATGGAATCCTGAAGAGACAGGGAGAGACGGGACACAGAGACAAAGATGGACAGAGATGCAGTTGGGAAACAGGGACAGGGAGAGAGAGAGGAACAGGAATAGAGAGAGGCAGAAAGAAACAGTAAAAGACTTTAGAGAGACTGATAGGGAAAGAAAACTCAAGGCAAAGTATTTTGGGGGACAGAAGGCCGAGAGCCTATGTTTGCCTGGATTATGCTCACCTCCTCTCTCGGCTGTATTTGGGAAAGTTCCTTTTTGCTGCCACATCCAGCGTTGCTACCCAGCACCCTTCCCCAGCACGCCCCTGCACACCTGGGCACAAACGCACTAACACGCTTGCCGTAGCCAGCGTCATGTTCCTGTCTCCCCAAACCCAGTTGCACCCTCCAGCTACGTGTCCTCCTTTGTGCATCTGTGTTTGAAGTGTTTGCTAGAGTCTGGAGAGCACGAGCGCATCTCCTCGATGACACGATGCAGTTCTTATTTTGAATTTTACAGACAATGAGCATGCGGACCCTGGCTTCTCCCCACTTGCCTCTGCGTCCCCATTCCCTTTAAGGGGTTTACATGCAACCATGTGGCTGACACTGTCCTCCTCAGCCAGGCCCGTGGGGCTGGTTCAGCTGCTATGGCCGCCAACATTTCTCTCCTGTTTCCGGCTCCCAGAATTATTGCAGCAGATTTAGCCCGAGGCTGGTTCCATGGGGAGCCCAGAACTTGGGGTATCACAGTGAAGCGTGGCCAGACAAGGTGCAGTGGAGGTTTTTGAAAGCTAAAACCTTGGAGTCAGCCCATTGCTCCAGCTTTCTTGAGATAGAGTTGCCTGACCCTGCTCCCTCCTGTTTTGAACCCTCTCTCCCCTTCCCCTGTTGTGTGCCTCAGATCTGTGGTCAACTTGAAAGTTTTGTCTTCTTTCTGACCCTTTGTTCGATTTCTCTATATTCCATCTATAAGTGAAACCATCTGAGATTTATCTTTTTTCCTTCTGACTTATTTTGCTTAACAGAATTCCTTACAGCGCCATCCATGTTGCTGCAAATGGCATCACTTTATCCCTTTTGACCGCTGAGTAGTATTCCATTAAACAACGTGCTTTTTCAAAGTGTGCTAGTGGCCCCCATGTCTTCAGTCCCTGTGAGATATCTGTATGGTTGGTCAGGTTACTCTGCCCATTTAAGAGAAGAGAAAACTGGGGCCCAGAAGGACTCAGCCTCTAAAAAACCCTGGGCCTAAAAAAGAACTTGAGTCCAAACCACTGGGAGAGCATCTCCTGTGCTCTGGCAGTTGTGTGCCCTGCCCTACCTGGCACTTACTGCTAAGAATCTTGGTTGGCCCATGATACCAAGGCCGCTTTGGTGGGGGTGCTGGGGCTGGCTTCCGTGCTTGGGTTGAAGTTGAGCTCATTTCCTCCAAAACTAGGCCGTGGGCTGCTGGAGGACAGGGGACATGTATGTCTTGGACAATAATGTCTCTTCTCAGGGTGTGGATTGTGCTGTCCTCCGCTGGAATAGACCCCCAACCCCACCCACCCCACTAGCTCATTCTCACTCACCGCTGACATGTCCGCTAAGATGTGGGCCTTCCCGGGTAAGTTCCCCTGTTGCCCGCTCTTTCCTGCCACACGTTGCCCAGTGCCACATGATACACGTGCAGGTCATTTGTTCAGCAGGTGGCCCCCTTCAAAGGGGGATGGGCTTGAGGTTGGCTTGTGGGGAGCAGCCTCTGGGTAGAGAAAGGAGGAAGCATCAGAAGCGTGAGAAGCAAGGCTGTGGAGTGTGTGCCCGAGTCCAGCCTCAGTGGACACCCGGGCCATTGGGCGAGGGGCCTGGAGCAAGCTTGTTATCCACACGTCAGCCAAGTTTTGTTTGTTTGAGCTTCACACTGAATGACAAGTTCCTTGGCTTTATTTGATGTTGGTAAGGCCCAGAGTAAGGCTGATAAGCATGGTGGATGGATTCATGAAAAATGACAAACCCGCTGATTCCAGGTCACCAACTGAGCTCGACTGCTTCAGTCAGCTGTGAGCAAAGGCTCAGTCTAAGGGCCCGGCTGGTGCTGCGCAGCCTGACTCTTGGCTTGATGGAACCAGTTGGAAACTGTGACATCCAGTCTGGGTTGTCCCCTTGATGCCAAAACAACCACTTCGGCTAAGAAAGAAAACAAAGCAGCCAAATCCACTGCCAGTGGCGTGCACTGAGCAACTGGCCACTGCTGCCCTCGCTAGCTCCCAGGGTGCGTGGGGTGTCAGGCACAGACCAGGTGTTGGGGTGCTTGGGCCAGTGCCTTTTCTCCAGTGGAGAGTGGAGGGTCCTCCAGGAGAAGCCTGGTTCACTTCCTAGTGTCTTGAGTACTCCGCATGTCTTTCTAGAAGTTTTTCCTGCAGCATTCCTAACAACAGACCATCTTACAGGTAAGGAGCCGTGGGTCAGGATTAATCACACACTGGTGTGGTCCAGCTGAGATGTAAAGCCAAGTCCTCTGACCCCTTCATCAGAAGACATATCTTGGGGTGTCAGATTTTTAGAACAATCTGGAGAGATTTTAGGCTAAATGGTAGAGTAAGTTATCTCTAAATAACCAATCAATCTATCCCTGACTTGAGTCCTCAGATGTTTTCTATACTTACATAATGTGGAACCTTGGCACGCACAAGCAGATCAACCTGGCCAGATGTGTATTATTGATGGCCAGTACCCACACCACTGCCAAAATTAGCTCTTCTCCAGGCTGAGTGGTACATGGTGGGAGAGGAGAAATGAGACTGGAGGGCACAGTAAAAGTTATCACAGGTAACTTTTGCAACCATCATCCAGTGGGAATTCTATACTAGTCAGGAGATGCTACGTTATGCTGCAGTAACAAACATTCCTTGAATCTCAGTGACTTGCCAAAGCAGAGATTTATATAGCACAGGCTGCATTACCATCTCAGGTCATCAGATACCCTCCACCAAGACCCTGGCTGGCAGTGTAGCCTGCCCTGTGACCTCACCAGTCCATGGGTGAAGTAAAAGGGGACATTATGACCATCCACCAACTCTTGAAACTCTTGAAACCTTTGCTCCAAAGCCACAGATATTGCTCTTGTTCACATTTCACTGACCAAAGTCAGTCCCAAGCCAAGCCTGAGGTCAACATGGCAGGGAAGTAGAATGGAGGGCACGAATATCCTGAAGAATAATAATGTTGACCTAATAGAGAGATTCAAGAGAAGCAAGGAAACATTAATGGCATGAAATGAAGCCAAGATGACCAGGATGATAAACACTGAAGAGTACCATCCAGACTTGGCAACTGACCAATCTCCACCGCCCTCATGGAGACAGGCTGGCTGGAGTGGTGTTCCTACCACAGTGAGGACAGGCCACCAAACAGGACAGAGAGCGCAAGTGTCAGCTGCTCTGTTGAGAAGTTTGCAATGTGAAGAAGGGGAGTAGCTGGAAATATTCAGCAGAGAAAAGTGTTTTGGTGATTCTCTTGCACCCTGTTTTCTCTCAAGACAGAAACAAACATGGTAGGTTGCAAAATTCTTCTGCAGTTCATATCCACCCACCCTAAGAGGCTTCATACCTCCCACCAAATGGAGACTTTCCTGCCTCTTGCACGCAAGCAGGTCCTGTGACTGTACTCAGGGGACAGGAGCAAAGCCACTGCAAGAGCTTGAAAAGAACTTGTCCTCTCTGTGCTGTCCGGCCCTAAGAAAGCTGTGCGCTGGCCTGGGCTCACCTGCTGGGTGATGAAGACGCTGGTCTGGCTGCCTCCTTACCTGCTCCCCCCGCCCAGCCATCAGCCAGGGAGGCGCTTGCTGATTTGCACCTGGCTATGGATGCTGGAGGGAGCCCCGCCAAGATCAGAGGCAGCCCCGAGAGCCAACCTCCAGAATCACAAGAGCTAAATAGGGGGTTGTTTAAGCCATCTTTGGGGGGGGGGTTGTAACGCAGAAATAGCGAGTGACATGTGTCACTGAGCATTGTGTCACTGAGATGTCCGGCGATGAGCTGACTATCTGTAGATTTCCCTTTTGGGGTGTCTGTGATTGTAACTATCTTCATGTAGGAACCTGATGTGATTTGTTTCTGTCTTTTAGCCCCTGAACTGGATCTGGGCCTGTCCTAGCACACGCTTGCTGGAAAAATGAGTGTGTGAACTCTGTTTACATCGACAGCAGCAGCCTGAGCGCTGCAAGGACCAGTGAGTGCAGCTTCATTGACTGCAACAAATGTGAAGCTCTGATGTGGGCAGGACAGCCGGGAAGGGTGTGGGTGTGTAGGGGCTATGTTTTTAAGCTTCCATCTGAGTGTGCAAGCGCAGGATGGGGTAAGTGGTTAGCTAAGCCTCCCCCCGACTGTTTATGGGTAAAGATTGACCAGACCAGAGCCCCATCAGCCTCCGCCTCCACCTGCCCAGGTAACTCCCGTCCAGTCCTCTCTGCAAGGGGACCCGGGTGGCAGCCACATCAAAGAGATGAAGGCTATGAACACGCGCTCCTCCTCCCTGTCAAAACCGGCAATATTACTGTCCACGGTCTATCTCCTCGAGCACTCTGTCCGGGCTGCAGCATGCCTTTACGTATTTAGTGCTGATTTGGTCTGTGGCTGTCTTTAGGAGCGGCCTCTCGCTCAGAGACCCTTCAGAGCAGGTCTATTCTGACCGCGAGCCGGCACATTGCCAACTTGGGTGACTTCTCATCAGCTCCACAGTTTTTACATTAAAATAATCATTTCACCGGGGCAGCTGGGGGCTGAACGTTAGCTGCTTAATTGCACCCACCTTTCAGCCCTCTTCTTGGAGATTGATTCCCAGCCTTTCTTAGCATTATGCATGCGAGGGTCTGTGAAAGCGGAGAGCGGCGGCCCTCTTAACCAGAGCTGCAAAGCCAATTGACGCGTTTCTACTGTTAAATTTACTGGCTTTTATTGAAAGGCCTTTGGGGAGTTGATTGCTCATTAAATACACCAAATACAAAATCTCTCTTAATACAGTATTATCTTGGTAATATAGAAGACTTCCCCGATGTGATTTCAGAGAGATGGAATTGTCAAAGCTTTTAGGAGGGCATGCCGGCAAAGGTGGTGCTTTCCCTCATCAGCAGATGCTCCACAGAGCTGCGAGTCGGGGGTCTTACTCTGCCTCTTCTATCCCAAAGGGTCCAAAAGGCCTCATCTCATCCCCCAGCGTGGTCCAGGCTGGAGTGCCAGGAAGGTGTGAGCTGTGCAGAATGTAAAGTCGAATCATCTCAAAGACTCCAGAATGGGAGCATGGCAAATGCGTGCCATCCTTAGCCAGGGAGTAGCTCTATTCTGGGGGGACGTGGTGGGGGTGTGGCAAGGACACCCCTAAAGGTGGAGCAGCAGCAGCAGGAGTGCTGAGCCCGGAAGCATCCTTACTTGATGTCACTCCTTCGTTCTGACTGAGTAAAATCAGGTTAAAAACGCCTTTCCCTCTTTACAAGCATGATTCAAAAAAATGATGATGTCATCACTTTCCTATACGGATATGGGTCATCTAACAGCCGAATCATTTTAACAGAACAGAAATAGAAGGGAAAGCCCAGAGCGAAAGGGAGGAGAGGGAGCCCACAGCGCTTAGTCAGAGGAGTAACTGCAGGCCGGAAGTCTGAGCAAACCCAGCGGCAGATGCTGCCTCATGCGTGAGCTACTGTCTGTCCGTTTGCAGGGTGACACCTGTGCTGTGCAACACCATCATCCCCCCTTTTCCTTACAGAACCCCAATTTTCCATCAGACACTGGACTCACCCAGTTGGGGGTGGTTAATCCGTGGGCCCCTCGGCAACCCCAGAATCATGCTTTCAATACATAAAATAAGACAGAGCATTGCAAAAGGAGCCGATTCTAATGACAAGCAATTACTAGAATATTTTTAGTGATGCGGTTCTGTGCCAGCTTATCACATAACACCACGGGGATGGGGGGCACGCACAATGACTCCCTTTTGAAGTGGTGACAAGTGTGAGGGCTGTTTGGGGGTGTCTGAACCACTGTGGTGTGATCGGATATGTGCTTTGTCTTGGTGATGAAAGCCACGGGGATGTGCTCGCGGAGGTGAGGTGATTGGCCGCCTGCACTTGTAATGTAAGGAGGGGCGGTGGAGTTTGGTGAGAGGTTAGCGAAAGTACATTCTCTTTTCAGTTCACACACCCATGAACCTGCCCTAGTTTCCCCATGTCGAACGGGCGGGGGGTCATCATACCAACCTGGGGCCGTAAGAGGGGAGGGCAAACCTGCGCGCCATTGCCTGGTACGATCCTCCTCAACTCGGGCCGACTAGGCTTAGGAGCTCTGATTTGGGGAAACCAGACTTCTTGGGTCACCATCTTCCCTCGGTCCCCCAAGGCCACACACTCACTGCTCCCCCGAGGGTGGGCGCCACCCTGGACATCCCTCTGAAGTGCTCACCCCTGCAGCATGAGGGGACCTGCCGGTCCTCGGCGCATCTGTCGGGCTGGGCAGATCCCCCTGCAGAGAGGCGCAGCGCAGGCATTTCAGGTTTGTGAGCTCACGCACTGGGCGTGCACGCCCACTCCTGGGGCCAGAGCAGCCTTTCCAGAACGTGGAGGTGGCACCCCGACTCATGGACACCTCAGTGCAGATACACCCAGGGGGCAATGCGGCCGTTCCCCAAGGGGTTGCTGGGAGGCCAGCTGGCCTCGGTGGCTGACCGGTATGTCCACTCTGCCCTCTAGGCCCTGTCTCCCACCTGTGGGATGGGCTCTCTCTCTGCCTCTGCCTGTCTCCTGGACTATAGGGGCTCACAGAGCACAGCGGTCTGGTGACAGAGGCCCGACTGTGGTCTTCATACTGGGAGGATGGCTCTTCATCCATGAACTGGGCTCCCGGGGACATTCAAGGGCTGTCGTGGGACTTAGAAACCCATGGATGGCTCATCCTCCATGCCCCATGGAACTCTTGGTGAGCCCACTCTGTTTCCACCCCCATGTCCCTTCTGTGTTCAAAGCCTTTCCCAGGTTCCCCTCTCACTCAGCAACTCCCAGTGGCTGAGAGGCCACTGTCCTCTCGTATCTCTTTCCCACCTAATGTACAACCTCCAGCCAGAACTTCCTTATTCCTGCACAGGGCCTTTGCCCCTGCTGCCCCTCTGCCAAGAGCACCTGCCTTGCATGTGCCTCATCCCTCGCCCCTTTTCAACAATTAGTTCCGGGCTCAGTGCCATCTCTGAAGATTCTCCTGGACTATCCACCTGAAACAGCTCCCTCCTCTCTCCACCCTGTTCTATTTTTCTTCCTGCTCCTATTTACTCTCTGGAACTCAGTGTTTATTTATTCCCTCATTATTAAGATTATCATTTTTGTGGTTGTTATGATTATTCACTGCAATGTGCCCTCCACGATGGCAGGGCTCTGTCTGGTTTCTGCCCTCTGCTGCCTGCCAGTGGCTCATGCCCTGTTGGTGCCTGAAAATATTTTCTCCCAAACATTGTGAAATGGCATTTTGGGGAGAACTGAGAAGAAGTGAATATTGGATACTGGGTATTCATTTTGTGTATTAATTGGGCATTAGACAGCATTAAGGATTTATTGTTAATGGTTGAATGTGATGATGGTATTGGAGTTAGGGTGGGGGAAAAAGAGGCTTTTGCGAAGTACTCATGGGCAAAATGCCATGCTTGAGATTTGCTTTAAAATATTCTACTTTAGGGGCCTCCCTGGTGGCCAGCGGTTGAGCGCTGCGCTGTGGAGCTGTCGACAGCGGTGATGCGAGTTCGACGCCCAGCCGGGGAGATTCCCACATGGCGTGGCAGACCTCTCCTGCCTCGCCCACTGCTCCCCTCAGCAGTGTATTTCTGATCTGCCTGTTCTGCTCCCCGCTCTGTCTCTGGTGAGCCTTCTCGCCACTCCATGCTTCTGGCCTGTACCCCAGCTTAAATAATAAATAAATCTTTAAAAAAAAATTCTACTTTAGGGAAAAAAGGGGAGCTGATGAAACAGGAATGGCCAAATGTGATAACAGTGAACGTTAGGAAATGAGTACATTTGGGTAATTACATTATTCTCATTTGGGGAGGTGGGTTTGAACATTTCCATAACAAAGAGTTACAACTCACTTGTTGGAGTCATTGATGAGTGAAAGAACAGTGTGTAATACGCACCTAGAGTCTTGCACATAATGCACGTTAATATTAGCTCTGAAAATTATCAATCAAGATAGAACAGGTGAGAAGGTGCACAGGGGCCGGGCTGCGCAGAACGGGGGGAGGGGGGCGGTATCGATATTGGCGATGATTTCTGGAAAAGCAGCCCTCTGCTGGCCCCCACCCACTGGGGCCAGCTGGGCAGGGTGACGAGCCATGAGCTTGTGGCCAGCTGACCCTCCACAGCTCCCTGAAGGAATGAGCTGTGTCTCCACCGCTGGGTTGAGCCCTGGGCAGAGCTGGGCAGGCTTGGAGGACAGAAAGCTCAGGAAGTTGGCTTTCTGCCCAGCAGCCCAGGCCACACCTAAACACACTGAATCTGGGCGTAGGTGACATGGGGATGGCAGGCTCCTGGCACTGCCGCTCTGAGCGGGCAGGGCAGGAGGGGAGGGCACGGGGCTTACACACTTGTGGAGAGGAGGCCCGGGCTCCGGGGCAATTCCAGGCTCTCTCTGCCGCCCCCCACCCCGCCCCCGGGGGTCAGGCCCCAGGAGGACAGGTGTGTATTTGACTGTGGTCAGACGGGAGCCCCTGTGCTCTCTGTGGGCCCTGGAGCCAGCCAGCTAGTCTCCAGCACTCCCAGACTCCCTGCAGGCTGAGGCTCCGGGCATTCACGTGGTCATGGGGGAGCAGAGGGCACCCACCAGCTCAGGGCCACCCCTCCTATGGATGTCCTGCTGGCAGTGAACACTGATGGTGAGGAGGTCAACCTGGCCGGCTCTGAGCCTGGGTCCTAGTCCGGACGTGGGCCTGGGGAGAGGCCCGCTTCGTCGGGATTGCGTGGCTGACCTGTGCCACGCCAGCTGTGCTCCTGGCCCTTCCCAGGGGCTCAGTGGGAAGCTGTTAATTCATTAGTGTTGACTGGAGGGTGGGGGTGGGGCACAGATATTTGTCAAATGATTCCATTTGGCCCGTAGCTACTGTTCCTCTGGAGGTGCGGAGGCCTGGGTTCTACTGATAGGATTGGGGTGCTGTTGCCAGGAGAAGGGTGAAAGCATGCTGGGACATTGCTCCCAGCCCTGTCTGGCCCAGCCCCCCACCCCCAGGACAACAGCAGTCGTGGTTCTCTGCTGAGAGAACCCCAGGGCCCGTCTTCCGCAATAGCGCTACTATGCTGCTTTTTTAAATGCTCAGTCCACGCTGGCACTAGCTACGTGCCCCTTATGTAATTCTTCAGACAATGCTACACATTAGACATGTTTTGGACCCCTATTTTAGAGACGGGAAAACGGGTTGCTGGAGGTGGGATAGCGTTTGCTGGTGGAACCAAGATGGCCCGAGAGTCTGAGTGGTCCGGTTCCCTCTGGCCTGGGCTGTTACAGGCTGACTCCATCAGTGGGGTCGGGCCTCAGGGCCTGTAGGATGAGAGCAAGGAAATAGTCAGCTCCATGATTGGACCCCGAGTCCTCCCTGGGGGCTGAAGGGAGGACCATTTAAGAGACCCCATGGGAAATAATGCTGTCCTAAAGTGAGAGGCCCCAGGTACAAGCATCTGGTTTGTGATGAAACATCAGGTGATGAAGCCTCCTGACACCCTAGAAAGAGCAATTGGGACACCTCATTAAGAGGGTGGGGGCCACCCAGGAGTCTCAGCCTAGCAGTCCCAAGATCCACTCCTAGTACTGATTCTTAGCAGCCTCTATCGCCCAGTCAATGTGATTCGTTTGGAGAGTCCTTATAATTTAAGCCATGCCTTTTGCTTGAGTGACCAGGAAGAAGCATTGGGGTCCCCCTGCTGAGTTTGTGGCAGGGAGAGGCAAATTTGGGGCAGCTACAGTGACCTTGCTATCCTGAGAACAAAGCCCACGAGGGAAGGAGAGCTGAGAGGTAGACAAGGGCCACTGAGGCTGATGACACCAGTAAGCTCCTGGATCATCTGTGCTTGAAGGCTTTGGGCATGGCCTTGAGCTAACACGTTACCCTTTTAGTTTAGCCACTTAGGGTTGTGGTTTCTGTTACCTGTAACCAAAGGATTCCTAGCTGCTGTGACACATCTGCCCTTTTAGGGGTTCAGGGGATCACTCATAAATTTTTGCGTGGCAAGGGCTGAGCTTCACCCCAGCCAATGTCTAGGGCTGCTTCTAGGAAAACAGGAGAGCGTGCTGGCGGGCCCGCACTGGCCTGGCTCTGCCTGCTGCGCTGTAGAGAGCGATGCTCTCAGCACCACCCTCCCGGCACAGGCTTCACGAGCATCTTCTCCGGGAGCGTGAGCGTCATGTTAAACTGGCACAGAAGCTTTCCTGAGACAAAGCAGCCCTTCCTCCCCACTGCCTTGCAAAGTATGAAAGCTCAGTTAGCCACCTGCAAGTTTCCTTTCACGGCCCCACGTCATCATGGGAGCGCTTTGACGGGGGTCAGGCGGGAGTGGGGAGACACAAGCCTCCATTATATTAACTCATTAAGACAACAACCCCCAGCATGGCCCCAGACCTGCTTGGGTGTTGTTGGGTGTGTGCAAAGAGCCCAGGCCCGCAGTGGGGGGTCTGCAGTGTGGCCAGGCCTCAGGTGGGGATGCCACCAGCAGACCCCGCTCCTCAGTGGTCTCAATACAGGCGGGGTGGGCTGCTCACACATAGCACCAAGCACCCTGTCCATCCCGCTGTGGTGGCCAAAAGCCCAGCATTCATGCCACGGACTGTGACAGTCCTTACTCTCCCGACCCTGACTCTGGTCTATAAAATGGGGTGCCCATAATGATGCAGCAGGGTGCTTGGCCTCTGTGCAGCCACTGCTATCCTTATTAATGAGAAGTGGGGATCCCCAGGACCCCCAGAAGAGCAGTGTGCCAATTGCCACCATGGAAGTGGTCCTGTAGGAGCTGAGGGCCCTCAGGCTGGTGAGTGAGGCCTCAGCTCCTTCCCTCCTGGTTCTGACCCTTGGTAGGTAGGAGGAGATCTCCTGGTGCTGTCCCGAGCACCCCTCACAAGATCCTTTGATGCACGGTTTTGGGGGGGCTCTGGGGCTCAGAATGGGTAGGGTCCTTAGGTTCTTCAAGATCCTTCTCATTCCTCCCAGCATTCGGGGGACCACTTTTGCTTTGAAGCACATAGGTTTGAACCCCATAGAAAGTTCAGCCCCTGTGATTCCTTAAAAGCTGGGGTGTGGGTGGCAATTATAGGCCCATTCCCTTTCACTGTCACCTCCTCCAGGCAGGCACCAGAAGTTAAGCCCTGTTTGGTTGGCTCCTGCCTCTCTAGGTCAGCCCTGAGGCCCAGTTCCTGAGGGGAGGTGGGTTGTAGAGAAAATGGTTCTGATGCCCTTGCTTGTGGGTGCCCTCTCTCGGCACTGCAAGGCGAGTCGGGAAACTGGTTCCGAAGAGCTGAGACAGTCAGCCCTCTCTGTCTGTGGGCTCTGCATTCATGGATTCAACCAACTTCAGGTCAAAAATCCGTCCATGCAGGCAAGCCTAGGCTAGCAGTACCACATGAAGGTGTTATTATTGCCCCCAAATACAGCATAACAACTGCATTGTTAGCAATGACGTGGTATGAGACTTACAAGGCAGCCAGAGGGGACTTACAGTACACGGGATGATGTGCGCAGGTGACACAGATACTGTAGTGGTTTTGCTATGGGGCCTTCGTGGATTTTAGTTTCCATGGGATCCTGGAACCAACTCCCTGACGGCACTGAGAGACTGTGTTCGTGTGTCTCTGGCCTTAACCCCCAAGTGGCACTTGTCACACATGTTCCCTCTCCCTGTCCTCTGCCACCACACGGTCCACTCTTGCCAGAGCCTCTGCCTCATCTGTTCCTGGTCTCTTGTCTATACCGGGGGGCCTGGTGGGCTGCAAAAAGTGCCAAATAGGGCCTGCCACTCCATGGAAGGTTCTATTTCAAAGGTTCCATGTTTCAGGCCTGTGGTCTGGTTCCCACCTGGTCTCCCCCTCACGTCCCTCTAGCCCTGCTTGCCGGCTCGCTGCTATGCTGTTCCCTCCACCTGGAGAGCGCGTCCCCTCCCTCCAACTCTCCCCTCCCTCGAGATCTCTTCCTTGGAGGCCTTCCTGGCTTTTCCTCCCACCGTCTGAAGCAGGGGCTGCTCAGCCACCCTTAGCATGTCCAGAGGTCCTCCCCTCCAAGTGTGTGACCTCCCGTTACCTCCCCTACGTGCTCCCAGACACCGAGATTGTACCTTCACCAGGGTGGGGAAGGGGAGCTGTTTTGCACCTCTTTGTATTCCTGGTTTTTAGGGTAGTACCGAATGTAGGGAAGACTTCAACCCACGTGGCACCTGGTCCATCCAGCCAGGTGTGCCAGGGAGACACTGGTCGTGGTCCCGTGTCTGGTTGAACCATCCTCGCTCTGCGAAGCACACAATGGCGCCTGATGATGAACTCTCCAGTTAGGCCCCTCGTAGAGGCTTGACCTGGGGCTGGCTGGTAATGAGGCTGTGCACAGAGGCCATTCACCTGGGCTGGGCGTTCGCCAGAGCTCTGGCCTTGCTACTCATCAGAGGCCGTCTCTTGCTCCCCAGGGGCCTCACCCCTCACCCCCAGCCTGGCTGGGCCACCCACCCTGAGGGCGGCCTCTCTATGAGGCAGAGGCCAGGAAGAGTGACTGAAAATGCACCTCAGGAGCAGAAGGCCCCCCTCATACCACACACCAGTTGGCTCTGCCCGTAGAAGACTTCAGGTCTGCGAACGTTAAGACTTAATTGCCTTATGGACAGGGGAAGAATGGAGGGCTTCTCCTGGGAGCGCTCTCCTCGCTCTTTCTCTCTCCCCCACTGAATAATGACAGAACTTGAGACTGATTAAAGTGGGGACGACTCCCCTCTTGGGGGCAAGGACAAGTTCCACCTACATTTAAAGCCCATCCCCTCCCGGTTCCACGCTTCCTCCCTCAGACTTCTCAGAGGCGAGATTTAATTGCCAGGAGGAGAGAGGGAGATGAGGAGCCCTTGGGCCAGGGAGCTGCTCTGTCAGCAACGGTCTCGGTCTCTCTCACCTTCCTCCTCCTCATTCTTACCGGGGCTGTCCTGTGGGTTTGGATGCTCAGTGAACTTGCAGAGGAGGTCTGAGTGAACAGGAAACAGCGGCCCCCAAATTCATTGGAAACTCTCCTCGGTTCCCAGCCCAGCTCAATCTTCCCTGAAAGTACCAGCCCGTCCCCACCTCGGGCCCTGGGCAGCCCCCCTCCCTAGAAAACTCAGCCCCTACCTAGCTCTTTGTCCATCCCCTCCTTCCTGTCATTTGTGGGTGCCCACGTGGCCCTGACTACTTGCCTATAAATGCCAGGTGCACACCTCGGGAGGCCCCTCTCCCCCATTTTACCCTCATGCTCCCAACACATCTCATCGATTCGCGTCTTTATCCAGTGTCCATCTTCCCTCACTGAAGGGTCAGCTCTGTGTGAATGGACAGCCCGTGGTCCCACTGTGGGTTCCTGGTGCCTAGTGCAGTGCCTGGCATGGAAACACTTGTGGAAAAACAGGACGGAACTTCTCCTTGACCCACATGTGCTCTCTTGACCCCGAGCGTCTGACGGGAAGCTGGGCCTTGCCTGGAACACCCCTCTAGGACTTTGCCATTGACAATGGCGCCTTCTGGAAGTCACCTCCACTTCCCAGCTGGCCCAGTGAGGCCAGGATAACGAAGCTGCTTTAACATAAATAATTTGCTTCTGAGGTGTAAGAAATGGGGAATATTTTTAGAAGGCCTGCCCTCCTAGGGGAAGCAAATGACTTATAAAAACGGGATTTTTCAAAGTGGCCTTCAAGAGAAAAGGGAGCCGGCGTGATGGCCAAAATGGAATTCTATGAATTAGTGCGACTCATTATTCTGGCCGTCGCACAGATGCACACACTCATCGCTCACACTTTTCCTCCTGCTTCCATTTCATGGTCTCAGCTCGAATCTGAAATAAAACCCCGGCAGCCCTCCTCCCCTGGCCCTCAGCGGCGGCCTGTCTGATTGGATGCCTCCCACAGCCCTGAAGACCAGAGCTTCAAGGAGGAAGCTGCCGGGGACACGCTGAGCCCTCGCTTCTTAAAGTGCGCGCCGTAAGTTACCTTGAAATGTTATTTTTTTTTTTAAAAAAAAAGTATTTTAGGTTCAACAGACACTTGGGTTCCTGTTAACAACTCATTTAAGGAGAAAGTGGGGGGAGGCATTCAGATCAAGGCTTCTTTGACAATGTGAACCTCCTTACTTTGAATCCTTATAGTGTCGACCAGATGAAAGATTTTGAGGCGACGCAGAGGGGCGATGGCACAGGTAAGGAGGGACAGACGCTAGCTGTCACGGAGGCGCGGGCGTCTTGGGATGGGCTTTGTCTGGCCAATAATGGAGAACAGATATTGGAGGGGGAGGGGGAGGGGGAGGCCCAGAAAACCAAGACACAAAAAACACTTTTGTGGCCATTGTGTTTCCACCCGAGACTTGATGTAGGAAGACGTGCTGTTTGGAGAACTAATAAGGCGACCAGCTCCTTTGAGGAGGTGCATTCTGAAAACCAAGGTCTGGAAGCATCATCCTGGTGGCACCCTGGGGCTTTCTCTCCTTGTCTAGAGTCTGGCCTCCAAGGGGCCATGGATGTGTCTTCACCCCTGAGCCCCAGACACCCAGCTCTGGGATCCTTGTCTTGATGGGTCATAGTGGTTTCCACGGTCCATGGGCTCAACTTCAGATGCCCCGTCAAGTAATGAGCTCCACCATGAGATGGTCTCCCAAGACCTCTGCTGGACAGAGCGGGCAGACAGAGATCTGTCTCACCATGGGTCTGTGGCAGGGCTGGAGCTCTGAATGCAGGTGGAGAAGTGTCTCCATCAGAGATTGTGCCTGAACTAGCCACAGGTGTGGGGGGATCCCAGAGGAACGACCGTTCCCATCCAGGCCAGAGCCAGATTCGACCCGACATTGTCTGCTGCTGAGTGCGTTCTCTGTTTCCTCCTCTTGTTTGTTCTCCTCCTCTTGTTTCCTTCAACAAGCTCCCAAGTCATGTGACCTTCAAGATTTCACCAACATCACCTAGTGGCACCTGACCTCTCTGGTTCTACATCACATCCTTGGTTTTTCCATGAATGACGTGAGCTAGCCCCCTTGTATCCTGGCTACTTCTGTAAATATCCCTCCACCCTGTCTCACAGCAAATTTCAGGAGAATTAGAAGTGTCTAGTTCTTTGGGGAGGATCCTCAGGGAGGGCATAAATCAGGTGAAACATGTATCTGTTACACACGCCACCACCTCCCACACCAGTGGCCATGGCAGACATATTTAATCGATCCCAAAGCTTGTATCTGCTGGCACATGGACATGGTTTACAAGCACCTCTTCATTCTAGCAAGTGTGAGGTGATGTCTTCCTGTGATTTTGTGATGATGGCAGTTTGACCTGTGGTGTGAGCATCTGTAGTCTGTGCTATACATCCCAAAAGTGTGTAATGTCATAAAACAATGTCACTTCAATGAAAAAAGATAAATAAATAAGCAAAAGCACCTTTTCAGGAGTGTCTTCCTGGTTGCTCTCTGAACTCTCCCAGCTGTCTTCTATGACTAAGCCCATTCTTTTCTTCACAGTAATTATGTATTTTTAAGATTGTGGAAGGTCTGTTTCCCCCACTGCCTTGTGAGTGCCACATGGTGGGAGCATGTCTGCTTTTGCTCATCTGGCAATCACTAGACCAGGGCAGGCTTTGGCACGTGGGAAGAGCTCTGGAAATATTTGCCACAAGTTGACTGAATGCTTGAGTCGATGAATGGCTTCAGGGGGCCCTGGGCCTGCTTGTCCAAACAGGGTTGAGGCTGGGGTTCTGCAGCTTCCTGACTGGGGGTGCTGGCGCCCCCTTCTCCGCCCTCTCACCCTCCCACCCTGAGGTTTCCGCAGCTCTGGGACAAAGCCTGTCCCTCGGAGCATGGTGGCCTCAGGGAATTTTACTTTAGACTTGACAGTTAGTTTCCTTTGGAGCTGGTGGGCTGGGTTCAGCAGGCCCTCCAGGGGTGGGCAGATCTGCTCCCCTCCCCTCCTGCCTGGATTCTGGGTGCAGCCTGCAGGGACCCCATGGGAAGGGATCCTTGGCTCCCAGGTGCTGGGCTCTGCCTGTGGGAAGGTGAACTTGACTCCAGCGCCTGACTATTTAGGCTGCGGCAAAGGCATCAATGCTGCATCTTAATTTCCTCCTCTTCCTCCGCCTTCTCCCACCAGGGGGGAGGAGGAGAGGGCACTGTGTGCCCCCCTTTGTTGTTTCCACAGCTGGGACCAGACAGCTCTCCCCTCTGGGGACTCCCGCCCCCTCCCCAGCCTGTTTCTCTGCAGACTCGCCCTGCTCTGACCAGCGAAGCCTGCCTAATGCGCCCTGGGGGAGGCGGATGCCTTAGGCAAAGCAGCTCCCCTGGCCCTGCTGGAGCTCGCATCCCGCCGGCCTGCAGCCAGTGGGAATTTATGTGCGTGTGGGGGTGCTGGGGGGTGGCCGAGTTGGGCGGTAGGGCCCTGACTGGTGTCCTCAATCCCAGAGAGGACAGAGGCCAGGGCACGTGACCCCGGCACCCACGGAGGTGCCCACCCTACCCCTGGCTCTCAGTCGGGGGCGGCCAGGCTCAGCAGGGCAGGGCCCACGCCTTGTCCTCCTAGGAGGCCAGTCAGCTGGGGCAGGTGGGCCCTACCAGCGGAGAAATGCAGTCCAACTCCCTTTGCGGCCGGGGTGAGGCTGGAGTTCTGAGGACAGGAAGCCAAGGGGCCACGGCCCCAGGCAGGCCGCGCTTGGGGCCTTTTGAAGGCCTTCTCTGTCCTGTCTCCTAGTCACTCAGTCGAACTGACAGCACCTGATCCCCACCTCCTGCCTTTGCCTGAAGGTGAGGCCTTCATCCCACCTTGCTATGGACTTCTATTTACCCTCCAGCTCAAATCACCTCCTCTGGGAGGCCTCCGGGACTCCTCCAGCCCAGGTTACCTCCTCCCTCTTTGGGTTCCACTTTCCACCAACATGCATGCCCGCAGCCAGTACTTACCGACATGCCGACATTCCTTAGTCTTCCTCTATAATGGGGACTCCAAGTGGCTGTTATTTCTTCTTGCCCTCTCCCCACTCCTTCCCCGGAGGGCAGTCAGTCCCCTTGCTGCACCCCCCCACCTCGGACTCCAGGTCTTCACACTCTTTGTTGTTCCCTCCCATGTGGAACAGGCCAGCTGTGTGGCCCCAGGACACTGTGGCCTCGAGGCGAGCACGTGGAGGGCTCGGGCTCTGCCTTGCTCTCTCTGGGAAGCCAGTCAGCTGCCATGGCGTCAGGTCCGGGCCTCCAGCAGCCACGAGACAGCTGTGGGATGACCCTGGCACCGTCTCGGCCCCGACCATGCCTTCAGGTGACTGCAGCTTGACAGACCTCGCTCTCCTGGAGAAACTGAGGCCCAGCAATCTGCCCGGCAGTAGGTACTTAATAAGCACCTCTCCACTGTATGTGGCCATGGGGATCCTGCCCCACACCAGGCACCTTCTTCCCTCGGCCAAAAGATGGGGGGTCTGAACAGGGAGAGGTAATCAGGTCCTCTCCCTGGAATATACATCTCAGGCAGACACTAGACCAGGAAGTGGCTGAGCTACTTCTTCTAGAAACTACTTAACATCACACACATGTGTATCATATGCACACATGTGCACCCAAATGCATATGTATGCCCGGAGAAACACAAGCACACACTGGACACACACATCTGCACACACAACACACACACACACATGCACATTGCATGCGTGTACACATACTTTGTATTTTGACCAAAGTTAGTCAGAGTTGGCTATTGTTGGCGACCAAGTTGCCTACATTGGTCCAGCGACCTTGCTACCAGGGTTCTCACAACTCTGTCAATAGTGGCTACTCACATCCACACACCACTCAGGAAGGCTTGACCATCGTGTGCTGTGTGGGAGAATCCAGACATGTGGATGGTGTCAGGGCCATTTACCGTGATTTTGTGTTTGGTTTGGCCTCTTGAGCAAGAATTAAGTCTGGGACTTCCCTGTGCTGGTTCTCTGAGATTCTTCCTCCCTTCCCAGAGAGTGTGGCTCACCTGTCCTGGGCTCTGTGTCTGCAGACAGCTGCCTATTTTGGGGTTCTCTGAGGGGAACCTGAGAGTGAGAAGGTTCAGACTGCATAAGAGGCCGTGGACAGTGTCGGAGCCCATCTTCAGGATCCTCTAGGCTTTTGTGGGGCGCACCCTGGAGCAATTCAGCAGTGACCAGTCTACTGGGGCCATGTACCTGGAACACACACACCCCTGAGACCTGGGGGTGAAGATGGAACCCCACTAATGACCGAATGTGGCAGGGTCACAAAATCAGATTTACAGTCACCTGATTTAGAAAAATGTGCCTTTTCTTTTACACCCAATTTGGTGAACAGGCTGGAAGCTACTAGAAAGTCAGCTCCACTGGGGCAGGGATTTTTCTTTTTGGCCTGTTTTGCTCATTGTGTTACAGCGCCTAGTGCGTTGCCACTGTCAGTACTGGAAAAATGCTAGTGTACAGAGTTGCAAAGAGAAAAAAAAAATTTTGTTGGGTGCCTACTAAGTGCTGGATTTATTGAAACTTAGGTTCTTTTCACAGCAATCCTAGAAACTTGTATTCTCATCTATTTTATTTCTCTTCCTCCCTCTCCTCCCTTCTTCTTTCCTTCTTTCTGCCTTCCCCTATTCCATCTGTCCTGACATGCGTTTATACATGTCCCGACAAGCTAACATACATGTAGTTTCAGCATGCGTGAAGGTCAGCCCGATTCCATCTTTCTCACCCACCACATTTTTCCATCCACCGCTCCAGGCATGGATCGCCTCCAGCACCCAGCACCGCCTCAACACTGGGTGATATACTCAGATATGTGTCCTGAGACAACACCTTTGGAATACACCTAGGAGAGGAATTGCTAGTCACTGCAATGTTTGTAACGTCACCCAGAAAGGATGCAATGCAATTGTTGCACTACCTGCCAGCCAGGCTTTAGCATCCTTCATTCCCATACTTGGCGGATTGGCATTACCCGTGCTTACTCATATCCTGTCTAATAGGTGTACAGCGATACTTCACTGTTGTCCCCTTTTGGAGAGAACTGGAGCTTCTGAAAAGTAGCATGCTGGGGCCCCTCAGCTGCTGTGTGAGTAGCATTGGGTTTTGCCCAATGCTATGGTCAGGCTGGCGGAACTGGAGTCCAGCTGCCTTCAACATGTGCGAGGACTGAGGTCTCTAACTGCCGCTGATAGAGATGCGGGTAGGTGCGGTCTTCTGTTGTGATAGAGCGCCACCTGGTGGCTAGCTGTAGGAACTGTGCGGCAGAGGGAAGGGGAGCGGAGGGAACCTGAACGCCCACATTTTTGAGACTCTTGTTTTAAACAAATGAAAGCAGAACTTTGTTCCAAAACCATTATGCTTTAAAGGTGTGCTTTTAATTAAAATACAGTACATCTATGTGAAATGCATAATCTCTACCACTCAATTAATTTTTCAGGTGGATACAGGTAACCAGCCCTGCCTGCCCCCTCACCCCCAGCCCTGTCAATCCAGTCACTGCACCCCTCCAAGGGCAGTCACTGTCCTGACTTCTAACACTGGGTTCAATGTGATGTCTAGCTGCTTTTGTCTGGCATTTGTGTTTCATTCCTCCAGAGCGTGTGTTCGTCCTCGCCCGCACACAGTATTCCACCTGAGGTCTGCCGCGCACTTCCCTCTCTGCTGCTGCCGGGTCGCTGGGCGGACTCCAGCATCGAGCTCTGCTGAATGAAGTGAGCTCTCCGGACCGTCAGTCGCTGCACAGAGCAGACGCTTCCGTGGCGTTTGTGGGAACAGAAATGCAGGACGACAGCATGGAGCAAGCTCCGATGGGGTAGGTTTGCAGTTTGCCAAAGTGGAGGTGCGAGTCGGGCACCCCAGCAGCCGCGGGGAGCGTCCTGGTTCCTCGAATTCCCACTCACTATTGGCATTAGGGTCTGGGGTGCAGCAGCTCCGCCCTGTAATTTTAATGGGCTTTTCCTGAAGATTCAGGACATTTCTTATGTTCATAGGTCACTTGGCTAAACTTTTTTTGGCAGGTGCCTGTACAAAACCTTTGCACAAAGCTCTATTGGACTTCTGCACGCATTTCTCATTGATTCCTAGGAACGGCATGGAAGCGGAACACGTGCCTTGGCCAGATACATCTTCTCCTACTCGGGCCTCTTGCCTTGTCGTGCTCTTAGTGATGCCTTTTGATGCACAGAAGTTCTAAATACAATTTATTAACCTTTTATTAGTGGGCTTTTTGTGTTCCCTTTAAATTTCTTGCCCACCCCAAGGTCATGAAGATGGCCTTCTCCGTTTCTTTGAAAGCTCTCACAGTGGCACCCATCTGGAACTGATTTTTGCATATGGCGGGAGGCAGAGGGTCGCTCTTTTCCCACATGGATATTTAATCAACCTGCCTGATTTATGGAACAGACACCCCCCCCCTGCACTGCCAGTTCACCTTTGCCCTAAACCTTGGGGTTGTGTCTGAGTCTGTTCCTTGTCTGTTTCTGCAGTGGGGGAGAACTCTTAGAAGATGCAACCGATTGTACTATTGACAAGATCATTTTGGAAATGATGAAATACAAACTAGTATTGAGTGCACTGCAGGTGAGCTCTCTGCTGGGGTGCCTGGTTCCATGAAGAGCACCCCTTTCAGCCTGTCTGTATCTTGGGACTCAGTGTAGACTCACTTGGCCAGGACCTTAGGAGGCTGGCTCTGAGGCTCCTTGTGTGCATCCGCCACACACCGAAGCCCTCTGGACCCCGGAAGAGACCCCACTGTCCCTAGAAGCTGGGATGGAGCTAAATCCCCCCCACATTCTTTTCCCTTCCCCCTCTCAGTGTGTGGAACCGCAGGGATGCCTGCAACCCAGCTCTGCAGGAGCATCTGGGGTCTGGGACGTGCCCCTACCCCATCCGCCGCAACAGTCTGGGATGTGACATTCAGCTCAACAGAGGCAGGGGCTGAGCCTCCTGCTAAAATTGCTTTACTTTGTGAAAAGTGATTGGAGCTGATGAGTAGCCCAGGACTGGGCCTTGGTCTTCTCTCTTGTCCCCTAATTTAGGCACCCTCAATAGTCACTCTGGCCAAAGGATGGCCCCAAGGTAATTCTTACATTCTATCTACATTCAGTCCAGGCAGATTCCGTCCATTCTTCCTCCAAAAGGGAGTCTCAATTTTTTGCTCGCACCAAGACCATGCTGTTGTAAGCCTCTAATTTCTCCTGCTTGAACTGTGGGTGAGCCTCTGTGGGGGTCCCGCAATGGGCACAGTCCTTTACTCCCACCCACGCCCAGGGCCTCTGCAGCTCCCTCCTGCTACAGGTAGAGTCTGACCTTGGCACTGGCTCAAAATAACGTGGTAGGCGCGTCCGAGGCGGGTGGTGCTCAGAAAACACGTTGCCTTCCCCTCTTAGCTGAGCTGGTTCTCACAAAGGAGCTGTACACCTTGGGGGGCTGGGGGGGGCACACAATCATTTGCGTGTGGGTTCTCCAGACTCTGGCTGTGACCTAGCAGATTCTGCATAATCGTCACAGGGCGCGTCCCTCTGTGGCCTGCCTTCTCCTCTAAGGGGCTGCCCACCCCCAGGCTGGCCAGTGTTGGTTGGGTGGGGGGGTCTGGAAGTCTCCACAACTTCACTCTGACCCCAAAGAGCAACGCCTCAGTGGAGAGTGCTGTTGGTCTCCAGTGTCACCGGGGTGCCCGCGGGCGGGGTGTGGGCATTTACAAAGCACTGGGAGGACTGACCCTGTGAGCACACCCACCTTCCCAGCTGGGGTGCCCTGAAGCTCTGTTTGGTGCAGGAGGGTGGGAGGGTCTCCCCACACCAATAAGCAATTCCTGACATCAGCAGGTGTCCGAGAACTACACTCGGTTGGTTTCAGCACCATCTACTCAGAGGTGGCAGCTGTTCCACAGGTGAAGCCCTCGGTCTCCCTAGACGCCGTCGGTCTCCATGTCAGACGCCAGCTGGGAGCCCCAGGGGGTGCTTCTGACCAACCGCTGCAGATGGGAGCTTCCCAGAACCCTCCTCAGCCCTCTGATGCCAGAGAAAAACCCCAGATTAGCATCTGTGCTTCTGACCTACGGACAGTAAGTCAGAGGCTCCAGGGTCTCGGGGAGATCCTCAGGTTCCAGAATTGCCCGGAGGGGCTCACACAACTCAGGGAACAATCTGCTCACGAGATCACCGATTTATTACCAAGGGTGCTAAGGATAAGAGGGAAGATGCAAGATGCACAGGACAGGGCACTGGGAGAGGTGCAGAGCCCCACGCCTCTTCCAGGAAGGCCAAATCTCCGTGTGTTCACCAGCCCGGAAGCCCCCGAAGCCCCTCCTTTGAGGCTTTTCTGGGTGCTCCCGAACACAAGCATGATGCACGAACTCACGGGTCACTGACTGCTGAACTCTGTCCAGTGCCTCTCCCCACCAGGAAAGACCAGTCCCGGGACTGAAACCCTCTTCTGTTCATGCTGGCACCTGGTGGCCCCCACCCTCGGGTGTGTTCCAAACGCTGCCTTTATTACCATAGCAGCAAAGACGCCTTTTTCACTCTCAACACTTAGGTTTTCCAAGGGGAAAACCAGGAACCAGGAACTGTGGATGAAGACCAGATATATATGAGAAATGTATTTGGTCTCCTGAATGAGCAGACAGACACAGTCCTATAACTCACAACACAGCAGAGGCGGAGAGGAAGGCCTGGCCAGTGAGCCCAGGGGCACAGCGGCTACTGTTAGGGATTCGGGCCCTGGGGCTGTCACTTGGTTTGGGAGCTCAGAGGCCACTTGATTTTGGGTTACCACGAGGGGACCTGAATTTGGAATCTGCAGCTTTTTAACAGGGGTTGCTGCAATGACGACACACCCAATTTTGAGGGCCCCTCCTGGGAGAGCTGGGGCTGAGATGTCGCACCCCAGGAGCAATGGGAACAGCTCACAATTTTTTGAGCTCTTTGCACCTACATCTGTGCTTCATGTATCATATGCAAGTGCTTAGTTTCTCTTTTTAGCCCCATTTTACAGATGAGCGACTGAAGCACAGAGAGGTTAAGTAACTTGCTGAAAGTCACACAGTAAGTGGGGCAGTAGGGGTTTAAACTTACTTGAAATGATTCTAGGGGCTAGAAGGGCCTAGGCTTGTCACCTCACTGGCAGTGGCTTCAGGGTGGAGGGGCAGGCTCTGGACAGTCCCATGGGATTTGCTGGAGTCTCCAACAGCAGAGAAGGATGAGTTGGGGCTGAGACCTGGACACCCACCTAACCTCTGCCTTGTCTTCTCCTTGTCTTCTGTGGGACTCTGAGTAAGACACCCTCTGTAGCACCCTTGTTTCCATCAGCGGTTCTGCTGCTCCCACACGGGGCTGGGGGTGGCAGGTGGGGTGTCATTTGCTCCACCGCCAGCCCTCTGCCCCTCCTGAGTGTCCCCAGAGGGATCTGGGGACACTGGGTCTCCACCTTTTTGCGCCTTCTAAGCCTTCCTTTCTAAGAAATCTTCTCTAAGAGTATGATTTTGGTGGGGACAAAACTCCCATTTCTCCCAAGTGGGTTCTGACTCGGTGACCGGGATAAACACCACACAGCATCTTGCGCCCTGGGGACTAAGCTTGTTTGCGGATCACTACTGTCTAAGAGGGGTGCAGCAGACCCAATGGGCCAGGAGTGAGGGGCCAGCAGGTGGCATCTGGGCTGGGTGCCCGGCACAGGGCCCGGGCCCTGAGAACGCCCGGTGGGAGCTATCTAGTGGGGCACGGCGGGGCTCTGGCCAAACACCTTTTTGGCGTCGATCTCGCTTTCCACCATGTGGGGGTGGATGTCCACGTTCATGCCCGCGTCCTTGCAGAGCTTCAGCAGCGTCCGGATGTTGTTCTTGGACAGCCTCAGGTATCTGCGAGACAGGGCCCAGGTGAGGGGGTGTGGTCGCCGCAGCGTCCAGCTTCACCGAGGGGCGCAGGCTCCAGCAGGCAGTGTGGGGCTGCTCAGGACTGGCTCTCTGGCATTTTGGGGGGCAATTTTACTTGAGTGGACGGCCCACAGTGGGGGCGGGAGTTTTTCTCATAGACTCTCAGAAATCGACCTGGTCATATTCGTGCCAAGAACGACGCCTGTACAAGCCCCCCGACTGCCTGCTCTGCAGTGCTCCCCCACTCCAAAAAACCTTTATTACCTTTGACTCACTAACTCTGCTCATGCGCTCCATTTAGGTCCAGAATAGACACAGAAAGGAAAACTATATAAGCAATAGTCTTCATTTTGGGGTTATCGACAACGGGAAAATAGGACAGCCCCTCGGCAGAGGAAAGGTTGAGAGAAGCCCCACCTCAAGGACTCTGCTACTAACATTGAAATGGCCTTGGGAAGAAGGAGGGGCTGTGGGATGTGACTTTGTGCCAGCTGAGGAGACAGGCACGTCGGTGGGTGTTTCTCCTCACCGCTGGGTGAACTCCCCTGGGGCAGGGCCTGGGCCTGGGAACAGGGCTGAGTAAAGCTGTAGGAATAGAGGTGCTTTCTTTTGATACATTTCAAACAATTACAACATGAGGCCATTGATTTACAATATTGGCTCAAGCCCCACGATTCTGAAGACTGACATGGCGGAGTGAAATTGATCCCACCCGCAGGGAGTGACCTAGCGTGTGTCTGCTGTCACACCCTCAGCGCTCCTCGGTCCATCACCAAGCTGACCTGGCTCCCAGCTTCAAGGAAGCTGCCAGGCTTCTGACTCAGGTTGCTGTGTATGGTTGTCCCTTGGGATTTTCCTCCCCTTGGGTATGACTCCCTTCTCCTTTGAGGTCTGCCCAGAGCTTACCTGCTCTTACAGCCAGCTGAGCGCCTACACCTGGATGAGCTTTCTCTAATAGGCCCAGTCCTAGTCCATCCTTCCGGCCAGTCCTGTGGAGTCCTGCACGCATATGCCTGTGGGTACTCACTTGGACCCCAGTCCAGACAAGCTCATCCTTTTCTTGGAAATAATGGCGTTTCAGATGCCATGGCTCCAAATATCCTCCCACTTCCTGCGAGGGCAGTCCCCCATCCAAATCTCTTCCCTTGGCACCTGGGTGGCCTGTCTGTTGCCAGGGCCCGTTAGCACTGCACTATCCATAAGAAAACCCTAGCCCACAGGACAACAAGAGCTGTCTGTGGGGCGTCTGCCTGTGCGTCTCTGAGTCAACTAGCGGTTCCCACCACCCGTCCTCAGCCAGACAGGGAGAGAGAGGGACTGTGAGACGGGCCCTCGGTGCCAGGCCTCTGCGGCCGTCTCAGTTCACACCATCGACCACATGAGGTTGGCTATGGTGCCTTTTGTCTGGCTTCCTCCTGGGCTGAAGTTTCTGAGCCTTGTCAGTTCCATCTTTATGGTAAAGGATCAGACTGGTTTTGGGGGGCTGCTTGGATTTTGGGTGGAACCCAAGCTGATTGGTGTTGCTGAAAACCAGCGGGTCCCCATCAAGAGGACAAAGAACAAGCGAGAAGGGAGAGCTGTGAATACAGCCTGGGTTCACACTTTGTCTTTCGGGAGTCTAAAACCCCAAAGCTGCGGCCTCCGGGAGGGTGGCTGTTCTCCCCAGCAATTCCATGTCATGGAAAGTGCAGGATCTTAGGAGACGCCCCTGTTAAAACAAGGCCACACACAACTGGCTCTTGCTGTGTGAACAGTGTCCACAGTTTCTATTGTGCGAAGATGGACATACTAGAAGGGGCTGTGCGCCAGGACGGCGCCGTCCCAGTGTGTGTTCATCCAGGAGACCAGCACCCCCAGGCCGGCCGCAGAGAAACCCTAGGGCTTCAGCCCTTCAGCAGCCTTGGGACTGAGACACGGCTCAGCCAGGGTGGCCACCACCCACATCGCCGACACCTGGGTGTCTGAGCCAGGGGCCACAGTGACCAAAGCCTGTTCTTCAAGACACCCCATCTCACCCTCAGGGGCCTGCTCAGCCTTCGGGGCCTCTCACCCTGGGGGTCTGCTCACCGGCAGCTCAGCACCTCCTCCGGCTTCAGCATTTTCACCACTTCTATCTTGGGCTCTGTGCTCTTGTCCATGAGACTCTTCAGCTTGCGCTCATAAGCAGCTTCGGTGGTCTTGCCTGCCCAGTCCCTCAAGAGAGTTGACTTCCGGGTGCCAAAGATGGAGTCCTGTAACATGGGTTCCATGCCGCTCTGTCGGCGCATGGACCGCTGGGCGAACTCAAGGGGGTTGGTGTCCTTGACGTCTACCTCTGAAATTAGACAGATGTCACTGGTGCTGCAGAGTGGGAGAGGGGCAGGCAGGAAGGGGTGAGCGCTGAGAGAATGCACGGGCTTTACCCGATCCTCCAGGTCCCCAAGGTCCTGCGTGGGCCTCCCCATGGAGATTCACTTGGCCCCCTCCCCAACTCCCACCCTCCTCCTTCCCTTTGCCCTCTTTCCTCAATCTTTGCTCCTCTCCCTCCCCAGAGGGAATTCACCAAGAGGGAACTTTAGCCTGGAGGGGATCAGGGAAAGCCTCAGAAGAGAGTAATGTTGAGCTGAGTTTTAAAGGTCAAAAATTTTAAATGGTCAAAAGAGGACAGAAAGAGGGAAAAGCATTGCAGGCAAGAGGAACAGCAGGCACAAAGGCACAAATCCACAGCATGGGTGATGAGTGGCCAATGTCACCCCAATTCTGACTTTGTAACGAATGATATGCCATTAGGGTTTGGTACCTCCATTTTTTTCTTCATATCAAATTTTCTTTTAAGTATTTAACAGATTTTTTTACCTACAGAATGAAATATTTTCTTTCCATCTCAATTTTTAACTGGGCTGACTAATATAGACAAAAGATAATTGTTTTAGAACTTTTTTTTCTAGTATAGCATCAATCATGTGCCAAATTTTACTAATTTCTGACTAGAATTTTTGTAGCTATGAAATCATCTCAGGGGGAAAATGAAAATATCTGCCTTCCAATATTTATACAAATGATCTACTCTTCTTGACATATTACATTAGACAGACTTTTCAAAACACAGTCAATGATAATAGCAGTCTTGCCTCATTTTTTTCCTGACTGTAATGAAAATGATTTTAGCTTGTTGTCATTTAGAATGATATTCAGTTTATGTTTTATAATATCTTAGCAGTTTTATTTCTAGCTTACAGGTTTTTTTTTTATTAGTAATGACTGTTTATCACCTACTGATAGGATCACATGGCTTCTCCTTTTTTCAGTCCACCTACCCACCACTGCCACCAGTATCTAACTCCCTGGTGACATCTTCCAAGCAGTTATTGATAATAAATAACCTGATATCAATGACCTAATTATTCATTTTTTAATTAAACTTAAAATAATTTTTAAAATTTATTTTTGCGTAGAAGAATGGGGTGCAGGCCAGAGGTATGGGGGTGAGGGGAGGAGCTGAGAGTATTCACAGAGACAGAGTGGGAAACAGAACTGGCAGATTTACTGAAATACACTGTTGAGGCGAACAGTGGGAGAGACAGGAGAGGTCTTCTGTGCCATGTGGGAAGCTCCCTGGCTGGGGATCGAACTCAGGCTAGAGGTGATATCACTGAGACTTAACCCCTCGGCCACCAGGAGGTCTGTCTAATTATTCTTAACTTGCTATAATTAAGTCCACTTGATACTTGGGTGCTGTTTATTTCATATCTTGAACACATTTGCTAAAATTTTGTTTTTAATTTATTTATTTATGCATACAAGCTGGGGTACAGGTCAGAGGCTAGGGGCGGCAAGAGGGTTCACCAGAGACAGAGTGGGGAGAAGAACAGACAGATCAATGGAAATACACTGCTGAGCGAGCAGCGGGCAAGGCAAGAGAGGTCTGCCACGCCATGTGGGACTCTCCCCGGCCAGGCATCGAACTCGCATCACTGCTGCCGACAGCGCCACAGCGCAGCGCTTAACCGCTGCGCCACCAGGGAGGCCCACATTTGCTAACATTTTTTATATTTATATTATTGTGATTGGCCTACATTTGTGTAATATTGAGACCAGGATGAATCATCAAATCCACACAGAAATGTCTGTTTTTATGTGTTCTACAGTAGTTGATATAACACCGGGATTATTTGTTCTTAAAGGTTAGATGAACCCTTTTGTCCTGGCAACATTTTCAGTAGGAAAACATCCATCATCTTTCAGTTTTTGCTTCAGAAATTGCTCTATTCGAGTTTTCTGCTTTTCTTATCAATTGTGATGATCTATAGCACAATAGGAAATTAGCCATATATATTTTTTCATATAAATTGTGCATGTAAGTATTCAACTACAATTCATTTAATGTATCTTATGTTTGCATTTCTTGTTATCTCTTTGTCTATTCTTTTGTTTTCAGCCTTTCTATTTTACCTGTTAAACCAATTTATTTTTATTTTTAGCCCAGTTACTTCCTAATTTGGTGTCTCTGCTGTCTCTCTTCTGGAGCATTTCTGCAGGTGAAGGGATACATGGCTGAGAAGGTCCTAAATATCTGAAATATGCAAATACATTTATTCACCCCATACAGTGACCTCTATGTGGGCTGAAAGGAGGGTTCTGGTGCTGTGGCTCTTTACTCTCCGTAGCCTGTGGGTGCCATTTCACTTCCAGGTTGATGCTAATCTAGTTCATTTCCTTTGTAAGTAAATCATTTTCCCTGTAAGCTTTCAGAATTTCATCAATATATTGCAGAGATTTTACCGGGATATGTCTAGGGAGAATTAACCTAGACCTCCTGCAACTATATGAATGGAGAGACAGCAGTTGGAGAAAGGTTGTGACTTTCCCAAGGTCTTGTAATGAGTTAGTGGCTGACTTGGGACTCTTTATGCCCCGCACGGCACCCTCGCCTGACAGCTGAGCCCTAATAAGGCGATAGGGTCAGGTGACCTTAGCAAACCTTGTTTTGCGTGGTGGAAACTGGAGAATCATGACCTGTACTCCCTCATGCTTCCGTTAGCTTTGGCGTCTGCAGCCCAGAGAGCTCAGTTTACTGTTTTGCAGATTTTGATTTTGGGGCCATCAAGACACTTAAAATGTGGGAAGGTAGGAGTTGTTGGGACTGACACAGGTGGGAAATCTCTTGGAGAATGGGATTTCATAGTCTTTTCTGAAACATCTGGCCCTCTTCTGGGTCAAGGGAGATCCCATGCAGGAAAAATGGTGGTAATAATAAATGATACCTCAATGATAACATACTAGATGACATTTGTTGGGTGACTCATGGGAGGAAGTGTCCAAGGGGCTCTCTAGGAGAGAGCCATACCACGTCCATGGGACACATGAGAAAGTTGAGGGTCAGAGAGATTAAGGACGAATCCAAGAGGCTATACCTAGTTAGTCACAGAGCCAAGAAAACGTGGCTCAGTTTGCCTGTGGTTCTTCCTGGGAGAGGCCGTTGCCTTCCAGATGTAACAATACGTGCCAGTGGAGGGATTGGATGGCAATTTGGTGGCTCAAGATGGGTGAGCGAGAGGTGTTGTTAAAATGAGGTAAGATGACAAGGACAAAATGATCTGCTTTGAAAGCACAGGTGTCTGTCCCTGGAGTGGTTATGCTGCTTCTGTTAGCTTTGGAGTCTGCAACCCAGAAAGCCCAGTTACACTGTTTTGCAGATTTTGATTTGGGGGCCATCAAGACACTTAAAATGTGGAACAGTAGGAGTTGTTGGGACTACACAGACCGAGCTGTCACTTTCCAGTCCTGGAGGTGGTGGGAATGACTGCTGGACATTCCTCATAGGCCTTGCCACCAGGTCATGCAGAACCACTGGCATTTACGAAGGAAAGGGCTTGCCCTGCAGATGGGGACACTGGGAGTGTGGGGGTGGCGGTCTGGTTATTGACAAGGACATGAATGGGCACTGAGTGGGTCTGGGGAAGGCTAGAACCATGTGTCCCTCTCTAGAATATTCTTCCTTGAGCCACATTTATCTCCTCTTGAATTCTTGCCTTAGGCCTTAGGTGACTCTATTCTCTTCCTAGGGGCTGCTTTGTCTTAATCTTGACTTCCAAATGAGATCCTATCCACTCATTTTTTAGGCTTCTTGCCAGCCTGCACAGGGAGGTCCCTTACTGTGCCCAGGCTCAGCCCTGACTCGGTACTGGGTGCCATATTTGGACGTCCAGGTGCTTCCTGGATGCCTCTGAGCAGCAGCTGCACTTGGGCTGCACCGAACACCTGCTGCCCCCAAGTGGCCATTGGTTGTACTACACTGGGAGAGAGGACCTCTCTGCAGACTCAGGGAGTACTGTGGAGGAGCACAGAGTTGGTAAGTCATCCTGCTCTCTGGCATCCCTTCTCGTAGGGAAGGAGCTGCTTTTGTTTAGGAAAATACCTCGTTAAACTATTAAGGCAGGGAAATAAAGGAAACAAATTCCCTCCACTGGGAATATGTGGGGTGGGGAAGACAAAGGATGAAGCAGAGGCGAAAGGAAAGGGGAAGAGGGACAGGACTAGAGGGAGGCAAGCGGGGTGCTCAGGGACACAATCTAAGGAGGGGCTCGCTCTCAGGTTCATGGAAGTGCAGAAATGGGGGAATCGCGTTCTGTGTCTGGGTTGGCTGGGAGGAAGGAGCGGCCACTTGGACTGAGACCCAGATGCTGGAAGTCCAGCGAAACCAGGACTTCAAGGCCAGAAGTGACGGTGGGTTCACACACACCAGGTGAAGGAAGGGGTGGAGCTTTCCACAGGGCAGGTGTTTTTAGTAAATGTTTTATTTTGCAATAACTTTAGATTTACAGAAATGTTACAGAGAAAGTAGAGTTTCTGTCTCCCCTTCACTCAGCTTCCCCGAATGTTAACATACAGTACAGAGCTTTTTGGGGTTTCACCAGTTTTCACCCTGTTCCGGGATTCAGTCCAGGACCCTGCATGCATCGAGAGTCAATCATATTTAAGGCTGATAGGCAGGTGACTGCGGTTGGTTCTAATGGCTTTGGAGCAAATGAAAAGAAAATAAAGGACTTTTTCTTGGGTATAATGGGGGTGATTTTGTACAGAATAACTGGCAGCCCTTGCTCCAAGGCTCTTGCCCACTTTTCCTTTCGGCTAATTGGAATCCCTTCCAGATGTTTCTTTTACCATAAAAGTCTGTCCAAGGCACTGAGCATGATCAATGTGTCTGTTTTATTCTGCTTAAGATTTTTTTTTAAAGAAAAAGCCATTTTGATCACAAAAGGAACAGGTACTCTGTATCAGGGCATTTCACTTACCTCGTCACTAAAGCCACACATGGACACCGAGAGGCAGCACATGTGACTGTCCCATTTTGTAGATGTGGAAACTGAACCCCAGAGATGGAGTGACTTGCTCAGGATTGTACGACTGTTGGGGAGGGGGCAGGATTCGAACCCAGGCAGACCGAGTCTCGGGCACTGCGCCAGGAGAGGTGGCACCTTCTGAGTCATGCCAACATGGTCACAGTCTCTAAACTAACTAGATCATTTGCAACTGGTGAGGCCGATGTCACCGATGGCCTTGCAAACCTGGGGTACACAGGCCAGCTTCTAGGAAACAGAGCACGCAGGCTGGGTGGAGGCTCAGGTTGTGCCCTACTCACAGTTGAGGTACCCTGGGAGCCTCGTGGAGCTCTTCCATCCGCAGGAGCAGGGTGACGTGGCGCGGCTGCCCTAAGAATGACGCGAGCTTTTGGTGCCTCTGGGAGGAGGGCAATTATGAAGGCCACTTCTGGCACCCAGCTGAGGTGCCCCTGCTTACCTGATTTCCTGGGATTCTCCTTGTAGTTGCTGGGGACCATGCTGAGGCGTTTCCCCTTCATCTCCACCCCATAGAGCTTTCGGTACATCACCGCGTCCCCATTCTTCTTGTCCCTTTTCCCTAAGGTCTTGGAGGGGAGCAGGAGAGAGGTTACTCCCTGGGGAACAGGATCTGACTTGCCTCCTCTGCCCCCAAAATGAGTGATTTTGAGGGTCTGCTGAAAGGCAGGCTGAGGGACCAAGGAGAGACCTGCTCTGGGGGCTGGGCAGGGATGGCACATGGGTGCCTGCTCCCAGCTTGTCACTATGCCCCCCCCCCCATAAATCAGAGGTCAGGTGGCGCCAAGGAAGCCACAGGTCTGGGTGTTCTCATCTTGCGAGTGGCATTCCTGGGCAATGGGCTGGGGCAGGGAGTGCGGGGGTGGCGCCCGGAGAGAAGGACACTACCGTGGGCTCAGTCGTCTCACGGGGCAGGACAGCTTGCGGTGTGGGGATGAAGGGGGGTGGGTGACTCATTTGGGTGCTAGTGTGGGGAGCGAGTGGACTTGGGAGCTGGTGATCATAATAACAGCGGTCCTAAGTGCCAGATACTGCGGGAGCTGGCTGGCACCCCCCTCGATGGGGGCAGATTAGTAGGGGCTGGGGACCGACAGGGGCTGTGTCACCTGCTCGGGTGGTGACACTTTGTGGTTCCGTCCCTGCTGGCCTTGGCTTTTCAGGGCTTTGGCTTTCATTTCTTCCTTCCCTTTTATTTTAGCGTGGCCTATATCCTTGCTTTTGGGCTTCTAGAAGGAGAAAGAGGAGAGCACTGTGGCCACCTGGCAGGCACGGGGCCCCCATTCCTCAATGGGGGAAGGCTCCCTGGTAAGTGTGCCACCCCTCCCCTCCACCCAAATTCTAGCTGGTAGCTGCTCCCAGCTTGTCACTGTGACATAAATCAGAGGTCAGGCGGAGCCGAGGAAGCCACAGGCTCGGAGAGTCAGGTCTCTGGCCTTCCCCGCTCCCCTCTGGCTGTCCTCCAGGCACACCCTGATATCCGCGCCACACCGACCACACTCTGATCTCCTAGATCCCAGGTGGGTTATTCCTTTCCACCTCAGAATCCATCACCTTATGTGGGCCCCACTGCCCAACCTGTAGGAATCCCTCTCACCCCAAAATGGCCTTTTGCCTGCAACTTCCTTGCCACAGCCTCTCTCTGGGGTCACGCACATCTTCCAGCCCAGCCAGGCTCTACCCCCAAAGTCCCACCCACTCTGCATCACCCCCAGCCCATCCTGTCCTTCACTACAATTCACCCACCTTTCTCCAGGGGTGCACCATGAGGGGAGCTCCTTATGCACACCCTGGCTCCCACTTCCAAGGGGCTGGAAGGGAGGTTCATCAGGCATCCCCAGGGGCCAGCATGGGAGGAGCCCAGAGTCACACTCAGCTAGTCTACACTCGGGGTGGGTGGGAGACGCCGAAGCCTCTGGGTCTCCTGTTGGGTGGGTGTTTGGGTTTGTGGGGAGATGGTGGTTCAGCTTGGGTGCTAGGTCAAACTGCCTGCCTTCGTGGCAGTTTTCTTCGTGGCTGGAAAACCTGGGGCGAGTCACCACTTCTTTTAGGCTTCTAGTCCTCATGTGGAGATAAGACTGAAAACCAGAAAAGCTCGCAGTCTGTGGGTTCCCCTGTGCTCACAACTGCAAGACACAATGACACTCAGGGCGCTACAACATGGTTTATTTACAGAGGGGGAATTGGGAAAAAGAAAAATCTTTCCAAGGCCGCTCATGGCTGGCTGTCCTACCTCAGTGAGTGTCCACAGTGCCCAGCAGTCAAACAAAAGCTGCCGCGCAAGGTGCCCTCCCTCACACGCGAGCCTGGACTGGCCTGGTCCGCCGTGGACCAGGCGCCGACTTTTCTGTGGCCGCCGGGGTGGTCACAGGAGGCTCTGCTGAGGCTGCGCTGCATTAGCACAGCAGCAAACTGAAGGCCGGGCTGGGCAGCCCGAGACACTGGACAGGACAGCAGTCAGAAGGGGTGCCAGAGGCAGCTGTGTTAGAGCTCTATAGAGACCACAGCCGGGCCAGCGGCACTTCTGATGAATGAAGCTGAAGCCCAGCGCTCAAAGATGTGTAGGGTCTGCCTTGAAGGTCTTCTCAGGACAGGAGAGAGTCTGGATAAGTCTCTCCTGAAGCTGAGTCCCTCTTGAAGCCAAGTATCTCCCGAAGCCTCTGAAGCCTCTTCAAGACTGAGTCGAGCCTCTGCCTACATCCCCCTTGGGGATACCTGCCCTACCAACCTGATGAGTCCATTTTACAGGCCAGTTTCTTCCAAACCTTGATTGCTGTGGGTCAGGCTTGAACTTGATTGGTGCCAGTGGGAGGGAGGTCAGGCCTGATTGGTCCATTTTCAAAACCAGCTTGTGATTTAAAATCAGAATCCTGGTAGCGCATCCAGGCTGCCTGCGCTGTTTTGCACCGGGGCTAGCAGCCAGCTCAGCTGCACCCGAATAGCTATGTGCAGCCTTACGCCTGAGCCAGGCCTCTCCAGAATGGCTGTACTTTCTTCTCATTTCTGTTAAACCCAAATCTGGGCGTGCCGGGGTAAACCAGCAAGCCTGGCTGATGCCGCCCCACTGGGGGCTGCTGCCACCTTCAGGGGACCAGGAGCTCCTCTTACAAGTTCCCCACGTCTTGTCACCGTTTCTATGGTGATCAATTGGGTGAGCATCCTGTTGTCACTTGTATAGGCAACATCTAGAATTATTAGGAACAGAGTGGAAAACATACAATCGTACAACTAACATGCACATTAGTTTTCAACCAAGTTCTTCCAAATCAAATTTCTAAAACTGGGAAACATTGAAAGCTGAGGTTTGGTCACCAAACCAACATTCCAAAGTTTGTAGGAAGGTTGTTTGTGGTGGCCTTCCTACATCCCTAATCCCAGGGATGTTTCTTGCCCCAGCAGAGTTTTCTCGGGTGTGTGCAAGAGCCTGCTTAACACCCTCCAGAGAGGAGATACTGGTCCACTTCGGGGTTTTGTTTGGCTTAGCGGGGAAAGGGAGTGCAACTTGGAACCAGGGCTGAATTTTCAGGTTTGGAGAAGAGAAACTAAGCCCGGGGATTGTCCTCCTGCCACCTCCCCACCAAACCATCACTGGAATCACCTGAGTGGTTTCCCACCCCCAATTTCGGGGCCGCTGAGTGAAGCTGGTGTGGTGAGGCCACAGACCCAAGGGTGCTACAGCAGCCACTGAATCACTGGCCTTGATGACTGAGACCATGGACCTTGGGGTCCTCTTTGACAAGTGGTTTCCAAGGGCGCAGCCCCCTGGGTAGTGCCAGTGCTGTCTGCAGTGGGTGGGAGGAGCAGTGGCAGGAGCAAAGAGAGGGGCCATCCCTTGCCCTGTGCTGCCTCCGATCTACCCGGAGGCAGAGGGCGTCCCAGAAGCTTCCTTCAACCCAAGTGCTCCAGGGAAGGGAAACAAAGCTTGAGGGTATAACTGTGTTTCAATTTAAACGCGTTCCTGCCTGGGGTATGAAATTGTGTCCCTGCACCCGCAAATTCCTATGTTGAAACCCACTTCCCCAGATGATGGTGTTAGGAGAGGGGGCCTGTGGGAGGTGAGTAGGTCATGAGGCGGAGCCCCGGGGCATGGGATTGGTGGCCTTGTAACACAGGTTCTAGAGCATTCTCCTGCCTACATGGCCATGCGAGGGCACAGCCAGGTGACTGGGAAATGGGTTCCTGGGACATCACCTCCGCCGGCTCCCTGGGCTTGGACCTCCAGCCCCCAGGACCGTGAGGAATGTTCATTGGTATAAGCCAGTCAGGGTGTTCTTCTAGAGCAGCCCAAACTGACTGAGTCAGGGGGGTTAGAAGGCCTCGTCCAGGCTGGAAAGGAGAGCTGTATTAGCGGGCACTGCAGTGGAGACTGAGTGCCCCTTGACCCTGGTGCCATCGTGGGGAGGGAAGTGGCAGGAACAGTGGAAGGGCACTCTGCTGCCAACATCGAGAGCCCAGAAGCTGCTGCCCTGGGTCCTTCTCCAACCCGGACCGAGAAGGCCTTGCTTTGGTTAGCCGGGATCCCTCCTGCTCTAGGCCTGTGGCCTCCATCTCTAAGAATATTTCCTTCAGGGAACTAGCCCTTGTGACTTCCTTCTCTGCCCCTTTGAGATAGAAATCAGCCTCAGTTTTACCAAGAGGAGTGTTTTTCTGCTGTGCCCGCATCTATCCTTTTGACATGTAATTGATAAAGGTGGTGCTCTCGCCCCCCGCCTCTGCAGGAGGGAAGGACCCTTTGTGGGTTTAGGGCTACTTAGCAAACACAGATGACCTGATCTGCCACCAGTCCCCCCCAACTCCCGCAGTCTTCCAGGACCCCACGCTTAAAACTCTCCTGCCTTTTGTTTCTCGGGAGCCAACTTTGATCTCTCCCTAGAGCAACCGTCTCAAAGTCTTCCTTGAGTTTCCTTGACAGTACACACCTGGATGCTTATCTTCTTCTTGCCCTGCCTCCGCTCCAGCCATTCCAGCACCCGGGTGAGGTCCGACATGCGCCTCTCCTCCGCCGTCTTCCATGTCGACTTCCATTCTGTTGGCATTCTGTCCTCTGGTTTCTCGGGCATCTTGAAGTCCTGGGGGGACCTTGGTGGGGACAGAGTCATCCTGGGTCTCTCCTTGCTGACCCGCCGACTCTGACAGCAGGCTGTGCCCTGGGGGTGGGAACGTGCAGGGCCGTGTTAGGCCAGCAGCTGGGGGACTGGCCTCAGAGGCTGGCAGGCCTCAGGGTGATTGTGAGGTCACTGCCAGGCTGGCCTACCTATGGTCAGAGTCAATGGGGACACTGGTTTCCCCAAGGGGGACCGCCGCTCCCCTGGATGCTGCTCCTTGGAGGTCTGTCTCAAACAAAGACCAGCTCACGTATTTCCCTTTTCCAAAATCCTCAACAGTTCCAGAGCTTATAAAACATTTAAATGCCTTAGTTGGGCATCAAACGCTTTCCACAATGTATTCTAATTAGAATGAAGCTTCTTATAGGCTCAATTACTTTTAATTAATTGAACAGATAGTTATCACACACCTAACTGTGTGCCGGGCATCGTGCTAGGGACATACTGTAGGATAAAGACATAGTTAGACTTTCTAGAACATGAGAGTTAGAGGCAAAGGCAAAAGAGCAGTCAAATGATTATTCTATGAATCCATAATGACAGATGAAGACAAACACTGGAGGAAATTAGTATAATCCCATGAGCTAGAGAGAACAGAAGAACTAGTCTTGGATGTGGTCATGGGTGGCTCATACTTAAGCTTGGAGCTCAAGGGTAATTAAGCTTCACCAGGGCTCTGGACCATAGGGACAAGCATGTGCAAAGGTCCTGTGGCACAATGGGAGCATGTAGCATACTTGAGCAACACAAGGTCAGGGTGGTGAGAATACCAAGTGATGAGAAGTGATGCTAGTAAAAATAAAAAAATAATTCTGAAGAGGTGGGAGAAGCCAGACCAGAGAGGACCTTGGAGGTCACAGGTTTAGTCAGACCTGGAAGGGAAGGGAAATGAAGTGATAGGAAAGTGAAAGGGTTCCAGAAACCAGGGAGTGACATCAGGCTTATTTATATTTTTTGGTAAGCTTTTATTGCAGGAAATTAGGCATACATGAAGTGCCAGAATCTCAAATAAAGACAACGGTATAACCAGTATTCCAGAATTTCTCCTTTGGCTCCCGTTACTCAGCTAGTCACCACCACCCTCCAAGGGTATCTCCAAGGGTATATCCTAACTTCTTCTTTCGTAGATTTGTTATTGAAGTTTTATATCAATGTAACCATACACACATAGTCTATTATATATAGTTTCATTCGTTTTATAATATGTTTGCTGGACTTTAGCAATGAATTCTTTTAGTTTGTGTATGTGGAAATGTCTTTACCTTCATTTTTGAAGAAAAATTTGCCAGATAATAGAATTCTTGGTAAATAACTTTTTAGCACTTTGTACACATCATTTCACTGCCTTCTATCTCCCATTATTTTAAGTGGGAAGTCAGCTACTAATTGCATTGTTGCTTCCCTGCACAAGTCTCTTTGCTTATGACTTTCAACTGTTTGTTATGATGTGTCTGGGAGTGGATGTCTTTGTATTTACCCTACTTGAGCCTTGTTGAACTTTATATTTCATGTTTTACATTATATTTTGAAGGAGCTTGACCATTATTTTTTACGATACATACATACATACATACATACGTATGTACATACATTTCCCCCTGGCCCTTTCTTTCTATTTCTGGAACTCCCAATATGTATCTGTTTGGCATGCTCCACGGTCTCTAGGTCTTCCTTCAACCATTTTATTCCTTTGTTCTCCAGATTGGATAATTTCTATTAATCTGTCTTCAAGTTCATGAATTCTTTCCTCTGCCATGTATAATTTTTCTAGGATAATTTTCATTTCAGTTGTGTTTTTCAAGCTGAAAATTCCCCTTTTAAATGATTTCTTTGTCTTTAGAATCTCTCCCTGTTTGGTTCATACTTTCATTTGAAATTTTAAACACAATTTACTTTTGAACATATTGTGATCGTTATTAAGAGACTTTGTTTACTAAATCCAATAGCTGGGAATGCTCCGAGTCAGTTTCTATTGCCAACCCACCTGTGTTTTCTAGAATACCTGTCACAATTTCCTGTTTCTTTGCATATTTTGCAATTTTTATTTGGAAATTTGGACATAAAAAATATTTTGGATTCTGCTGTTCCCTGAAAGTTTATTGTTGCTATTTTTTTCATTTGTTTCTTTTTAAATAATTTATCTGGGCTCTCGAGTCAGATAATCACTGCTTGGGAATCCGAGAATAATATTTCCTTATGGTTTGAAGTTACCTAAGTTCCTGATTAAGTTTTCTATTCTGATTTTTATATTTAAGTCCAGCTTCCAAAGCATTGTTTTTGTGTCTGCATGGCAGATTGGATAAGAACTGTGCTCAAATATCCCAAGTCAGTAAGTCATCTGTCCCGGGGAGGAGAGTTGTCTCAGTTATTTAATTGTTGTAGAACAGATCATCCCAAAGTTTACTCTCTCACAGTTTCTGTGGGCCAGGTTTCTGGATGTGCCTTAGCACACTTTGATCTTAGATCACGCACAGGGCCCGAGCCAGCTTGTCTTCATCTGAAGGCTTGACTGGGGAAGGATTTGCTTCCAACCTCTCATCTGGTTTTTGGCAGGACTGGATTCCTTCAAGTCCTTGAACTGAGGGTATCCATTCTTTGCTGGCTGTTGGCAAAAGCACACTCTCAGTTCCTTGTCACAGGCAACTCACAACATGGAAGTTGCCTCATCAGAGCAAGGAGAAGAACCAGAGAGTGAGAACCAGGCAGAAGTCAGTCTTTCATAAGCTAACCTTGGAAGTGACTTCCATTACTTCTGCCATGTTCTGTTTATTACAAGTGAGTCACTCTGTCCACTCTGTATGCAAATCACAAGGGGTCACACAGGGCATTAACCCTAGGAGGGGAGAGCCATGGGGGGGCTCTTTTAGAAGCAGCCTATACAGATTCAGAGTACAGACCATTTTCATGTGTTCCGTCGTTTCCTTTCTTCTGGCCTCTAGCTCCTTTTCTCGGCACATATATTCAACCTCAAGCTTGGCCAGGAGCGTGTGGTTAGACTGGGCCCTTTCTAGTTCTGTTGTCCACGCGTGCCCCAACCACACCTGCAGTCTCACTGAGTGGGACAGTTGGCCTTCACACTTCTCTGCGTCAAAGATTTTCAGGGAAACCAAGAAGATTGCCAAAAGTGGGTGCTATACACTGCTCCAGATCCAGCAAACCCCCTTTATCCAGATAGGTGAGTCCAGTCCCGACAGCAACCAGTTGAAAGCTTGGGAGCGGATCCTTGCCCAGTCAAATGCCACTCCCAGGTGCAGTGGTACTCACTGAAACCAATTGCAAAGTGATTTTTTGGCCTGATGCTTATTAAACATCTTTGATAAAAAGTTGATAAGAAGCAGCAACATGAAAGAAAGAACTAGAAAGTGTCGTTGGGAAGGTGGGTTTTCACCTTTGTGTCATCAGAACAAGTGTGCGTTCCTACCCCAGCTGCCCCGCCCCCACATTTGCTCCTGGCTCTAGAGCTGGGTTCGGTCTCAGGGGTGGGTTAAGAGGTACGACACTCCGTGACCCTCATGTACCCCTTGCCCAACTTTCCTGCCCCCCTCTTTGATACATCTCAGGACAGAGCCTGGGCCGCGCCGAGGCTCTCTGACTGCAGTGGGAGGGCTAGATGCCCTGTCCCACTGAGGCATTTGGGGCATCAGAGCTGGGACTACTCTGGGGACCCCTCAGTCTTCACTCTCAGTTCACACATGGGGAGGAGACCTAAGCCCAAAGAGCCCAAGAGACATGCACAAAGTCAAAGAACAAAAGTGGGGGCCCAGAATTTCCATTTGTAGCCTGGACTCTGTATACTCCCCAAAGACTTTTCATGCCTATTGCATTACATCAGTGCCAGGCAGGCAACCAAGGCATCGCAGCCAGCTGAGTGGGCGGCCCTGGCAAGCTGGCACTCTGTCCTCTGTGGCCAAATCTCTGGGTTTTTCAAGAGAAGCCAGAAATCCAGATGTGTACTTTAAATGAGCTGGAAACAAATTTAAAAAGAAATGCTGATTGGACAGAACCTGTGTGACCTGCTCAGCCACACGCGACCCTACCCCCGCCTCTGCCACACTGGATCCCGCTGTAGCGAGGGGTGTGGCAGCTGATGGCAGGAGATGAAACTGAGTCAGCGAGGAAGCGCCTTGCTCCAGTCCACTGAGCCTGGAACAAGTGCCGCCAGGACAGCCCCCCCGGCTCTACTGACCCCCAGTCCAAGAGCATGCTGTGGGGTTTCCAGAGAAAGGCGTCTGAGAAACAAGACCCAGGGTCGCTGTGGGTGTTGAGAAAGGCTGGAACACCCCTCTGAGCACCCCAGCACAGGACAGGAGACATAGGGGGGAGAAACCATGGGGGTGTCTACTCGGCGTTGCTTGGTTCCCCTGGAGAACCCAATTGTCTTCTTTGTTTTTCCACTTTGTCCTCCTCTCTGGCATTTTAATACTCAGTATCATCGGAACAAAGCAGGGCTATCTCTCTTTCTCTCTCTCTCTCTCTCTTTCTCTCTCTCTCTCTCTCTCTCTCTCTCTCTCTCTCTCTCTCTCTCTCTCTCACACACACACACACACACACACACACAAGAATTGCTTCCCTGCAGCTGGTCCAAGCTCCCGAGAACGGTCATCTATCCCCATATTGGCAAAGCATCTGAGGCTCGGGGGCAGGCCTACAGAGCCCCGCATTGCCCTAGTTTTCCAGGACACTCCAAGAAAATGTCTCAACTAGGCCGCAGGATGGACACACTCTGAGTGGACTTGATTTACATAGTCAGAGCCCTGCAGTCTCCTGCATCTTGAGAATGCCCTTCCTTGGGACTGCAGGGCTGCAGGGGTTGGGGGGGCACGGCAGCTTCCCAGGGGCGGCCTCGGGGCTGGGTGGCTCTGTGGGTGCTGTGAAACACCAGGCAGCACGGAGCTGGGGAAGCTGGGTGGAGCTGGGTCCAGAGGGCTTGGAGGCCTTCCTGGCTATGCTGTTTACTCCTTGACCTTGGGCTTACTGCTTGACTTTGGGCTTGCTGCCTCTCTCTTTAGTCCTGCCTTTCAACTGTGCGGTGAATAGGACTTGATGAAGAGTTACAAACCAGTGGGAGTGGTATTGATACGGGGCTAATGGGGCTTCAAAATTGGCCAAAGGCAGTGCCCAAATTGCTAACCGGTCACTATCTTGGTTCGGCACCCTCGCACACCATTGCGAGACTACTCAGGCTTAGGGAACCATAACAATGGGATTTATTTAACAAACAAGGAAAAGCAAAGAATTACTGAAGTTAACCTATTTCGTTTGCCTTACTTAAAGCAATGCCCAGTCCTTTAAGTCCCAGGAAAGTAACAAAGGTGGTGTCTCCCCGCCGCTGCTGACATGGAGCTCCTCTTCCAAACAATAGGCCACATTTCCAAAATGGGGTCTTCCTGCTTCTGCAGACACACAACAATTGGACTGTAGGCCAGGTTCCAACTCATGAGGATGACACAGAACACAACTGGAGATGCTCCCAGAGCTGCCATGGTGCCGCAGCACAGCACCAGGCCAACAACACTGTAAGCAGCAACTACAGTGGTTGGACGGCCCAACAGACTGCAGTCGCGCATTTTAGGAAGGCGCAGCTTCGGGCCTCTGCCTTCTTCCTTCAGCTGCAGTAAAAACAAAACCGGGAACAGTTTCCGTTGCTTGGCTACTTGCAAAGCCTCCAAAGTCGCTGGCCCCAAAGTCACTGAAGATTCCAAAAATGCTCAATCCGAAATTCTATATCCCGGCGGCTCAAAAACTGCTGGCATCTGATTTCCAAACTCTCAGTCTTGGTGGCTACATTTTCTGCCGCTGATTCCTCTATCCCTACATCATGGTGACTGATTCTTCTTTTCCTGCATCATGGCGACTGAATCTCCTTCTCTTTCAGTCCCTTTTATTTCTCATCAGAATCTCCACCCCAAACTACAAAACTCAGCATTTTTCCCTGGGGCTAGTCATTCTCATCAGCAACCCCCTCCAGGGGGCACCACCTTTACTGGACTTTGGACTCAGCCGGGTTACAGTATTTGGCTCAGCTATTTTACAGAGCCTGCAAATTTTATCAGCGGTTTGGGCATTAGAGCTATCAGGGCATTTCATAAAGTATTTCCGATTTCTGACTTAATAGATGAGTCATCTGAGGCCTACAGATCACTCACAGGAGGCGGGAGGTGGGCAAAACAGAGGCGGGATGAGCACAGGGAATATGGCGATGGCTCACCATATACGGTGGCAGAAGAACTATGGGGACTACAATGATGTAAGGAAAATAATTAATAAAAAAATAAAAATCATAAAAAGCACAGAAAAAAAACCACATGAATCATCTAATGTGACCGTGCTGGTGCTTACCTGGGCTGATGGGCCTCGGGTCCTTCCAGGTCTTCCTGCCGATGAAGCCCCTGCACCTACTGCCACCGGGAGGGGAAAGGTGAAGGACCACACCATTGGGGGGCGCGTGGAAAGTTTCCGACAGTCTGTCTTTGCATTTCCTTGGGGGACTAGCAGGGAGGGAGACCTCTATGATGAGGGGCTCAGAGACTGGAGGGGAGTGGTGGGCAGAGCACGGAGCTGGGCACCAGGGTACTGGCTGGGTCTAATCCTTTCTCTGTGGCTTCCTGATTCCGTGACCCCAGGAGGCTGATTCTTTTGTGTTTCCTCATGTGTAAAATGGCACTAACCTTGCTTCACTTGTGGGGTGTTCAGAGTATTTGTGAGATAACTGGTGACTTTGTAAAGTTGCAGAAACCCGCACATGATCATGATTATAGCATCGAGAGTGTAGACTCCAGGGGACACTCCACCATGCACCAGCTGTGTGTCCTTGGACAGGTCACTTGACTTCTTTGGTCTAAGTTTCTTCTATAAAATAAAGCCTAACAGTTTCTACCGCAAACAACTGTCAGGATAAAGTGCTTGGCAGGGTGCTGGGCGCAGTGGGTATTTAATAAATGGCAGCCCCGTGTATACACAGGGCCTATGATGACCGAGATGTAGCCAGGCTGGGCTGGTCACCCAGTGTGGTGGCCTTGGGTGGCAGCCCAGGGCCCAGTGCAGCACGATAGCACAGAAAGGACTCTCACCCCAGCCAGGCCAGTGTCTCCCCTCGTCCTCCTCTGCCTGGAGCAGGGAGAAGAAAGAATCAGCAAGAATCATCAAGAAGGAGCTTTGGGGACTGGCCTGGCCTTTGGCTCATCCTGCTGCCTCGAGGACCGCTCAGGGGTCATTTGTCTCCATGCCCCCCCAGAGAAAGCCCGGCCTGGACGCCCGGCCCAGAGGGTGGCTGGCCCCAGAGGCTGGGCCACTTGATTGAGTGGGGCAGCTTAGGGCTGGGGAGGCTAGCTGGGCTCCCGACCTGGGGCCGCCCTCTGCTGCCTCAGCTCACTTATTAGCTTTGTAATTGGAGGAGGACCCCACCCCTCTCCCAGCGGGGCAGCAGAGCATTGGGGTTGCAGGAAGCACTAGCACTGGCCTGGCTGCTTCCCTTCCTGCTGTGCAGCAGCAATGCTGCTGCCTGAGTCTTCCAAGAAGGCTGGCCACGGAGTGTGTGCCTCGGGTGGGGAGGGCAGGGGAGGGGAGGCTGGGCTGACTCCCACTCTCAGAGACCAGGGATTTTGCCAGTTTAACCCTATGTGAGTGGGCTAAGACTCAGGCTGTCGGCCCCAAAGGGGATGACTTAGATGTGCTACTGGGCTGACCGGGATGGTGAGCACTGGGGTGCTTTGTGCCAGCACTATCTCAACGCTCACATGTATTTTCTCAGTGCAACTGGGGCATTGTCACTGCCATAGCACAGCTGGAGAATTCACAGTTCAAGGAGCTAAAGTTGCTCGTGAAGCCCCCCACCAGTGGAGCCTGTGTCTCTCCCCACCGCCCCCGCTCCTCAGGAATGTGGGTGTTCTTATCCCATTAGTCCCACAGCAAGCGTCTCAACAAGGCCGCCACCTTGGAGCCCACCTTTCCTAGCTGAGCCGGGGAAGGTTCTCATGGTGGCAACGCTGGTCCCTCTTTGAAAAGCTTCCCCCAGAACTGTCTCCATTTCTCACTCCCAGGGTGTCTCCGCCACACAGCCCTGCAACGATGGAGACAGCCTGGGGTCCCCCTGCCAGTGGAGTGTAAGAGGCAGGAGTGAGGACTCAGGGGCCAGTCTGGGACCTGAACCTTGACTCTGTCCCTTGGTATCTCTGGCAAGTAAACCGAAACCCTAAGTGCCTTTCTTTCCTTACCTGGAAAATGGGACAAAACAATGCCGTGGATGTCCTATGTCACTGTGAAGAGGCTGGGCCCGTGACGTGCTTACTTCAGGGCTGTTATTTCAAAACAGCACTATGGGGACAAGCTGAGGCTGGGTTGGCACCCACCTGGACCCTCTCCTCCCTGGGTCTGTTTCCTGCTCAGTTCCTTAGCATCGCTCACCCCCAGTGCCAGGGTGTTGGTGCACCCTGGTGTCCCGCCAGAGGTGACCTTTGCATGTGTGTGCACACACCAGCGCTGGCGCCCTGTCTTGGGTGGAGCTCATCGTTGTCTCCCTGCAGTCTCACGGCCCCCGCTTCTGCCCCAACCTTCCCTGAACTCCCACTGGGTCTCAGGCTCTGCGCTAGGACATGGCGGGGCTCTCTTGGGGTTGCCTTTGCATGACAGACATTGAACAATGGTCAGAGACATTTTTGATTATGAAACTGGGGGAAGGGGTGCTCCTAGCAGGTGGGGTTGAGGGACAGTGCTAAATATCTACAGAGGAGCCCGTAACAGTACTGGGGTTGGAATATCTTGTTCCCATGGACAACACAGGCATATGACCAAACGGTACTGTAATACCATGGACCAAGCTTAACTGTAATAATGCTGTAGTAGAAGCAAGCCAGGATTCTGTGGCGGTGCCGAGGTGAAAGGGAATAAATCAGAGCAAGGGAAGCCCCCACTAGGGGAAGTGACAACACTGTCCCTTCTATGCACCCTGCACTCAGTTGATGTGTCCAGGATTCAAGTGCAGCTCTTCTGATAGCAAAGGCCCCATCAGCTCTGCTGACTTCAGTGAGAACCCCTGGATCCAGCCATGCCTGCAGTCAGCACTCTCTCATTATGTGGTTTCTATAGGTTTCTTTACTCCTTACACTTGTTTGAGTTGAATCACTTCTAATGTACAGATAATCATCACAGCCACATTTGCACACTCACCCATCTTAAGCAGATCTCCCCTCCTGTCCTTCCACACCCAATAGACCTCACCCCCTTTCCGTGGCTGGCGGCCTCCCCCGCAGGGTGGTGGTAGCAGCTGCCGACCCTGCAGCATCAAACACACTCGAGCATCTATGGCGTGATTAAAGTGTTCCATCAGCCGGGACCGGGGGAGCCGTGATCAGATGTGGCTCGTGGAACAGCTGCCCGCGCAGGGCTGGCAGTTAATTAAAAGCCCCACGCACTTAGTGATTAACTAATCACAGCGTGATGGCAGTCTCGATGCAGAGGCGACTTCTCCACTGGAGTCAGCTGAGAGAATCCAGTGTCTGCCTTCCGGCAGCGGAGGCAGCAAGAGGCTTGGGTGGCCTCAGTGAGCCGTCCCAGGCGGTGTGCAGAGCAGAGTCCCAGCTGTCTCTCCAGCTGAAGCTTCCCGAAGGAGGAGAGGAAGGGGCCCTGGGTGGGAGGGTTAAGGTGTGGACAGCAGTGCAGGGGCTGGAGAGGAAGGAGGGGAGGCTGTCAGGATTTGGGGGCCGTGGAAGCAGGAGGCCTCTCAGGATTTCAGGCGGAGGGAGGGGCTGGGTGGACTCCTGGGATGGCAGGTCCTTCTTCACTTCAGGGTCATGTGGGACAGTGACCGAGGGTGTGGGGCGAGCCAGGCCTCTGCGAGTCACCGCTCTGTCACTTACTGCCAGTGCGAACACGCTTTTTAGCCTCTCTGCCTCAGTTTCCTTATCTGTAAAGTCTGAGATAAACAACCACGCCTACCTCTCCGGGTTAACCCCTGTGAAGGCTTCTCAACACCAAGCGCCCATGACGATGATGAACACTGCCAGCTTGCAAAGAGGGGACGACTTCCTCACAAGAAAGAAATGAAGGGCCGTTAAAGTGAAAAGTGATTTTGGCTCCAATTTATCGGCAGCCCCTGTCCAGAGAAGGCTGCGGGCGAGTGGCAGGGAGGATAATGGGGGTAGCCCTAAAAGATAGGAACTGAGGGCAATGGCGGGCCGGTGTTCACAGAGATACCTCCTGGGGCTGGAGCCCCCTCCCCTCCCCCACTGTGAGCACGCGGGCTCCTGACCCTGGTTCTGCCCTTCAGGGGGACCTCCGGGGCCGAGTGCGTGTGGGCAGCTGTGAGGGACATCATTCATTGGCCCCAGGCCCCTATTACCCAAGTGGAGGAGCCCACACATCCCCACACTGCTCCCCACCACTCCCATGGTCTGTTCTCACTCACCCTTCCTGTCACCCTCTGGCATGGAGAGAGAGGGTGGCGCAGCCCCACATGCTGTCTGTCTGGGGACTTCGCCGTCTGTGTGACTGGGACGCTGAGGGAACCCAACTGACGGGCTGCACAGCTGTCAGGGACAGGACCCCATGGCTTCCCCAGAGCAACTCTGAGCGCAAGTGTCTGAACAGGGGCGTGGTTACTGAGTGGACGAAGCTGACCCATTTGTCCCTCCCATTGAGCTTGGTCCAGGTTTCTGGGGGGGTCACATCTGGGGGTGGGCTGGAGCCCCAGAGAGATGTCCTCCTTTTATCCCAACAGCTGCCCAGGCCCCCCCTCGGGGCAGGCCACGCAGTGAAATGGTCAGCTGGTGGCGTCCCCATGCTGCCCCGGTCTGCGCCCGCTACCCAGGGCCTGGCTGCCTGGGACCTTCTCCAAATTCTGAGGATTGTCAAAGGTGGGTCAGGGCAGTGTTTCTCACTGCTGTGTGACCTTGGGCAAGTTCTCTGCCCTCTCTGAGCCTTTGCCTCCTCACTGAGGATAGGAGACACGGTAGCCGGCAGGGAGCTTTGGAAGCTGTCAAGTGCTTCATGAAACCACGCGGGACGGGCTTTATTTCTGGTCACAACATGGAAGGCCATTGCCCAGCTTCTGCCCTTTACACGGATCCTCTCCCTTGGCATCCCGGTCCCTCCCTCCTTGGCCCCCACTGCCTTCACCTCAGGGCTGGCCTGGGCCTGCATTCCTGCCGAAGCTGCCCTGGGGACACTTTGCACACGCCCGTCACTTCTTTGCCCGGAAAGATGCGGCCGTTCAGTCAGCAGAATGGGGTGTGGGGTTGGGAGGCTGAGGGGAATCCAGGTGGTCCCAGGGTGGACATGTGGGGGAGGCTGGGGAGGGTGATGGTGGGTCTCCGTAGCCTGCATAGAGGACTTTCATGTCACAGGCTTTGTAGCAAAGTCTGAGGGATCCAGTGTCTCAGCCACAAGTGCTGGAGATAAACTCCCGGGGCCTGGCGGTCACGACTGGTGCGGGGACCGGTCACTCACAGACTATATACACCGGGACCCTGTCTTAGTCTGCGCAGGCTGCTGTAAGAACCAAGCGTCGTAAAGCCGAATACTGGTGACTCAGAACAGAAACTCACTTTCTGGAGGCTGGCGAGTCCTAGGTCAGGTGTGTCCAGTTGGTTCTGGCCAGGGAGGTCTTGGGTTTGCAGACAGCCCTCACCTTGCTGTGTCCTCGCTTGGCCGAGAGAAGAGAGTGAAGCAAGCCCTCTCGTGCCTCCCTTGTAATCACCTCCCTAAAGGGCTCTTTTCCTTGAGCCATCGCCTTGGGGGTTAGGATTTGAACATGGGAATTTGTGTGTGTCGGCGGGGGGAACATTCAGTCTGAACATATCACTTCTGTTTACAAAACACATCATGTCCAGTTTTTTCATTGGCTTCATTGCATTTCACAGAGGGGCAACCTGAAATCAGAGAGGTCAACGCACTTGCCCAAGATCACACAGCAGTGACATACCGGTGGGCTTGATGGGAAGTTTATCTCTCACAGAAGTGGGTGGCCCAGGGCTCACCCTGGGGCCCAACTGTGCTGGTCACCTTATGGCCTATGAAATCCAGGTGGGAAGGAGAACTTGGGCTAGGGTCCCAGAAACAGGACTTCCATCTGGGACTCCGATGAGTGTGATTCATCAGAAAGTGTCCCAGGAGAGGCCAGTTAGGGCTGAGCAGTGACACACACAGAGTCCCTGACTTGTGGAGAGGAAAACCAGGTCAGCCTGTCCAGGGCATGTGTCCTGTGACCTGCTGGGAATGAACCTCTTGAAGCAGAATACAAGGTGGGCCAGAGCTGTTCCTGCACTGCCCACATCAGGGGCCCAGCCCCCCACACCCTGTGCTCCACCATCCTCCAATATGGCAGTAGGAGTTCCAGCCATCCCACCCACCTTTCCAGCCATGGGAAGGAGGAAAGGAGAAGAAAGAGGGTGCTGCTCTATATAAGGACACATTTTTGAAGTGGCATGTACTGCTTTGGTTTCTAGGCTTGGGGTCATATCTCAGAGGCCTGTGGGCACCCCCAGCTAGCGAGGGAAGCTAGGAAGTGAAGGCTTTATTCTAGGCAGTCTGTGTCCAGCTAAATTTAGCTTCTGTTATTGAAGAAGGAGGTGGGATAATATTGGGGGGTGGGGGCAGGGAAGGCAGAAGCCATTGTCATAGCTGGAGCATGTAAAAATAGACTGGACTCCAATTGGCCTACCCTCTCTGCTGGATAGCTCTACCCTGCTTCTAGAGCTGTCTTCCGGGAGAAGAGTCAGATGTGAAGCCTATCTTTTTAAGGCTGGAACCCCAGGACCTTTGGTTCTGGGGGATCCTTTGTGTGGGATCCAGAAGGATGGTGGTGTAGACAGAGTTCGCTGGAAGCATCTCGGGAGTATGCCAGAAGGGGAGCTATACTGGACTTAGCCCTTAACTGGGCTGGAGCTTGGCTTTTAAGTTCCTGGGTCACCTCTAATTTTCTAGGTGACTGTTGGCAGGCAGACCCTGAGGTTTGATTCCATTAACTGAGCATGAGGACAAAGTGGGGAGTTTAGGACAAGGGTGAGGGGAGAGGCAGTCAAGTCAGGCATAAAATTTAAGGGAGTGTCAGGAAACTCAACAATTAAGGTAGATAACATTTCAATGCAGAATTTTTTATTATGGCAAAATACACATAGCATAATCTTGACCATTTTTAAGAGTTCAGTTTAGTGGCGTCAAGTACATTCACACTGTTGTGCCTCCCCCGCACCATCCAGCTCTGGAACATTGTCATCATACTGTGGGAAACTCTCTATTGAACACCAACTCCCACCCCACCCCCAGTGACCGCCAATTTATTTTCTACCTGCAGATTTGGCCATAAGTCCCTTCAATAAACACAATCATACAGTATTGGTCATTTCGTGGTTGACTCATTTCATTTAGCATAAGGTCTTCATGTGGCAAGATTTCCTCTCTTTCAGGGCTGCATACTATTCCATTGTATGCACACACATTTTTTTATCCAGTCATCCCATCATGGACCCCTGGGTTGCTTTCTGCCTGTTGGCTATTGTGAATAGTGCTGCTGTGAATGGGGATGTAGAGGTCCCTGTTTAAGTCCCCACTTCCATTAATGCAGTCTTAAAAAAAATCAAAGTCCATGCAATAAATTCATCATGAATAAGCTATTAAAATGTTAAATAAAGACAAGATCAGGGCTGTGCTGAGCCAATATGTGGGTCTGGGGAAAAAGGAAGGTTGGGTGATACTCAGCTTGCTGAGTGGGTGATACTCCCTTGAAAGGGGTGATACTCCCTTGAAAGCTTTGTCACGACTGTCCCCTCACCCCCACTCTCCTCACCCTATGTGTGGCCCTGGCAAGAGTCAGCCTGGGTTCATCTGCCAGGATCCTCCTCCCCAGACACCCTGGGCTGATTTAGGAACTGGAGTGATGGAGGAGCCGCTGGGCTGGAAAGCTGAAGCGGGGTTTTCTCTCCCCTCGGGGAGATTCATCTTAATTAGTCCCCTCAGACAACAGTTACTTTCAAGGCCGAGGCAGCTGAATTATGGAGACAGTTCCTGTGTTTTCCTTCCCTCCAAGTTGTTTTGCCAAGTGACAAGGCAAGAGATGCATGTCCTCACCCAGGGCTGGCTGGCAGAGCTGGCTGAGGCCTTTTTAACGAGACTGGATGTGATGCGCTCAATCCTGATCTTAGCCCAGTTGGGCAGGCAACTGGAGCTGGGTGCAGGGGCGCAGGTGGAGTCCCACTGGGAGATAGAAGGGTTCCCACCCTGAGTTCACAGGTTCTCAATGATGAGAGCCCATTAAACCTCCCAAATGGGGTGTCTTCCCCCATTCATTCAAGAAGCAATTAGTGAGCACCTAATTGTGTGCCAGGCAATGCATGAGTAGGTGAGAATAAGAGTTGATAATAAGATGGGTTAGTGTGACTTTAAGGAGCTTATGATGAAAAATCAGTGGTTGTTCAGGAATTGAGTTGTGCCAAGTTGCTACCCAGTAACCTGGGCAAATGAAGTGGTGATGAGAAGTTCTCCCTTGGCTGGGGAGTGTGTAGGCTGGGGAGTGTGTGTGGGGGGTGCGTGAGCATTCAAGGAGCGAAGAGGTGCTCTGCAGAAGCCTGGATCCTGCCTGCTATCCTGATACCGACCAGCAGATGGCGGGAGTGCTCCGGGAAAGTCAGAGACTGCAGGGGAGGGAAGTGGAGAGAGGGAG
>PVIJ01007872.1:0-78922 GCA_004024925.1 Scalopus aquaticus | reverse complement strand
CCACCCCACCACCACCTTCACCACCACCGCGGAAAATGAAGTGGTCAGTGTCGTCCCTCAGAACCCCTTCACCTTGGGGACTCCCCCCTCTGCCCGGAAGCGCAAGGAAGTCTCTCTTTGGCTCATTCACTCAACAGAGCGCGCAAAGAGCCAAGACGTGGGCAAGGCAGCGAGCTGGGCTCCCGGGCTCTGTCCACAAGCAAAGCCAGAATGGCCTCTTTCACGGAGCTTTTGTTCACTATCAGGGAGAGAGACAAGAAAAAGCATATTTTTTTAACGCTTCAATGAATAAGGAAATCACCTAGAATATTAGAGGGCCTCCCGGGTGGCACAGCGGTTGAGCGCTGCGCTGTGGAGCTGTGGGCAGCAGCGACGCGAGTTCGACGCCCGGCCGGGGAGAATCCCACATAGCGCAGCAGACCTCTCCTGCCTCGCCCGCTGCTCCCCTCAGCAGTGTATTTCTGATCTGCCTGTTCTGCCCCCCACTCTGTCTCTGGTGAACCCTCTCGCCGCCCCACGCCTCTGGCCTGTACCCCAGCTTGTATGTATAAATAAAAAATAAAAAAAAGAAATAAAAAAAAGCAGCATAAAAAATGGAGAAAGTCCTGGACAAGCACAACCGCTCCGTGTCCACATGGAGACGGACTGAGTTTTCAGAAACAGCCCTCAGATGACAGCCCGGGGCTGCGGAGCCAACAGCTTGGTCCAAATCCGGGCTCTACTGCTTACTAACTGGACCCTCTTAGGTTGTGGCCCAACTTCTCCCAGCCTCAGTTTCCCCAGCTGTGCAATGAAGTTCATCAAAGCACAGGTTGTCATCCTGAGCATTGCTTCATCAAATCCCTGCCAAACGCACAGACACCAGACACGGCCTGGGGCATGGGGAACAGGCTGGGAATGGCAGGCTTGGCTGCCTTGTTTTAGGGGGTTTTGTTTTGGTTTGGAGAGGTGGCAGACAGCTCTGGGGCACTGTGGAGGTTGTGAAACCTGGTCCCAGGGCAAGGGACAAGTCTCCGTGTTCCCACAACTACACGCTGGGGAACATGTGGAAATCCCTCCACTCACTCCACTGTGTGCCAGGGAAGATTTCTGTGACATGAAGAAAGACTGAAGGCCAGGGCGAGCGTTGTAAGGGACTTGCCAGCAAGGAATTAAGAGTTTCAACACCAAGGTTTTAGGAAGAAAAGAAACCCGTGAGGAGCCGGGCGCCAGTCCATCTATGTGAGGCTGTTTGAAAAGCACAGCCCAGTCCACCCTCAGCTGAGCCCCTCTGCGCCCCAATGCTGGGGTCTTCGGGAATCACTAAGCCTCACTGGGCTTCTCTGATAAAAGGGGGCTAAGACCACCCAGCGTGATTTGTGTGAGGAATAAATGAGATCTTGGGGGCTAAAGTTGAGGAAGTTGAGACCCCAAGAAGGGTGGGGGCCCAGACTCCCAACCTGGGGCCCAGAGAGAAGCTGGGGGTGGGGGAGGACAGACGACACCCCTGCCCTCGCCGGCTACTGGGAGAGGGACAGTGGCACCCCCAGGGGGCACCAGGCCCAGCCTCAGCAGCCCAGAGGCCATAGGTATGCCAGGAGAAGGCACAACTCAGCTGCCCTCCAGGGCTTCTGGCCCCTGGGCCCCAGGTCAACTTGATGTGGCAGCCCCCCACTGCACCCCTCACACACACCTCATCACCACCCTGCACTGCTCAGGGTTTTCACCAGTCACCAGAAACTCTTACAGGGTCCCTTTGACAACCCAGGAAACGGAGCAGACAGGAAGTGACAGGCCCAGGTTCTCAGAGGTCAAGAAGGGTGACAAAAACCACCTCAGCACTAGGGCTGAGCTCTTCCCGCGACACAAGTAGCTCACACAAGGGCCTTGCAGGCCCAGGGTGAGCCCACAGCAAGCATCCCCCACTCACTGCAGGCCGGGCCTCCACGTGCAGCTCCGTCAGACCCCCACTCATCCCTCCGCACAGGCTCGGCCGCCGCCTCCTGCCTCCCGGGCTGTGCGGCTGCCGCCTCCCGCCCACGCCCTGCTTATCTGCAACTGTGGCTGTGGAGCCCGCGAGAGGAGTGGCCGCCTGCTCCACTGAGCGCAGGGACTGGGCCCACCCACCTGCCACGAGCCTCCCGGCCCCCAGCGGGGTGAGTGGCCTAGGGGGACACTGCTTCCTCCCCAAGTCCCTCCCAGCCTGGGGTTCCTCTACAGTGGGCATGAACCTCTTCGCTCCGCAGAGATCTGTCAGAACACCAGGCAAACTGCAGGAGCCCTGCAGAGTAGGGGGGGACTGGGTCCCCCTCCTCCCCCCGCAGGGCCGGCCCTATGGCTGCTTGCCAGGAGAGTCTCATTTTCACTTTCCATCTTCATTTCCCCAGCAGCTGCTCAACAACCCCACAGTCAAGGTCAAGGGTGGAGAAGGGGGAGCAAAGCCTCCTGGCCCACTCAGCGTAGCAAATGCAGAACGCAGGGGAGAGGAGAGAAATGGTCAGTGTGACGAGGGCCTCCCCGCCAGACTAAGGACTCAGGGAAATGTGGGCCCCTGGAGGAGCCTGGCACACAGACCCGGCGAGAGTGCCTGAAACCCTGAGACCCAGGCAGGGACACAGCCAGAGTGGGGCGTGGGCACTATAATCCCTGGGTGCAGACATATAGGGGTGAGTGGTCTATGGAGAATTTTAAAACAATAAGAAGACACACCAGAAATCAGTCTGCTGTTTATTACCACCAGGAACCCACAGTTATAAAGAATTTCAGTGATAAAAAACTCTACTCCCCTGGTCTAAATCCTACCTGCTACAGCTGCTGTTGAGAAGTGACATGTGAGCCCCCAATTAGCACCTCTTTATTCCTGACTCTTTTTTTTTTTTTTTAAAGATTTATTTATTTATACATACAGCTGGGGTACAGGCCAGAGGCGTGGGGTGGCGAGAGGCGTAGGGTGGCGAGAGGCTTCACTAGAGACAGAGCAGGGAGCAGAACAGGCAGATCAGAAATACACTGCTGAGGGGAGCAGCGGGTGAGGCAGAAGAGGTCTGCCGCACCATGTGGGATTCTCCCTGGCCGGGCGTCGAACTCGCATCGCTGCTGCCGACAGCTCCACAGCCCAGCGCTTAACCGCTGCGCCACCAGGGAGGCCCTATTCCTGACTCTTTATAAAGCTTTGTCTTCCACATGGCAGTTCAATCAGAACATCCAGTTCTACAGCAGCCCCCACACACACAGACTGGGCTCGGGGTGTCTCATGTCCCACACTCATTCCCAGGGACCCCCCCCAGATGGGGCTCTCTGTGGGCCAAAGTCTGTGTGGCTAAACCCAGGTCACCTACATCTTCCTGTTCTTAAGAAGATGAAAGAATCTGCACTTCCGCCACCAGAAGCAACTCAAAGTGAGTGTTTCAAAGTCTGGGTCACATTCTCCAAGAGCTCAACTGACTCTAAAGCAATGGAGTAAATAAATGTCTGTGTTCACTAATCGTTCAGCCATCTTCTCTGATTTCTACAGAAGTGAAAAAAACTTGAGGGAATTTTTGCCAAATGAAATGAATACTTAGTTTCATTGAGTTTTCTGGTGAAGAGGTTTTAGTTTAAATATTTAGAATATGGAGATATTTAAAAACTAGAACTTTTTTTTAAAAAGACACAGACAGTATTGCAATATCTAGAATTTATTATGAAAAGGGGCTTTCTATTAGTCTTTGACAAACCTTAATATTTAAGGCTTTTCCTTAAACATATGTGCTGTTTCAGGTGAGAGAAGTGAAGTTAAAATAGTTTAATAGATTTTATTAGTTGTTATTAATCTATTTTGATAGGTTGATCTATTTTATTAGGTTCATAAGAACTAATTAAAATGCGCTGACAAATCTAGCTCTGCTGAATACTGAAAATGAAAATGCAAAGTTCAATCTTGACAAAGTCGTGGACACTGTTCAGAAGTTTCCACAACAGAAACTGTAATGTTATTATTGCCCATTACTGCAACCAACCTCTAGGTAAGAGTAAGATTTTTTTCCACTTTAAAATACATTCATGCCATTACTATCAATTCATTGCCTTGTCTGTTTTTGATCTACACATGTACTTTTTCATTTTTAACTGTGTCACACAAGATTTCATATATACAGCTCAATAAAAGAAAAATTTTCACTGCTTCTTCTCCATTTCAAAATTATTACTTACAATAATGTCGCTAAAGGAGAGGGCTATTTTTAAATGACCCCTCCAGGTATCAAATGTACCAAGACACCCTGATGCCAGGCACTGAGGGGATGGAAATAATATTAACAGTGAATTAGGGCAGGGCAATTAACACGTGCACAAAGCACTGTCCCCCCAGAACTTCATAAATATGAAGCCCCAGAATCTTCTGGACCAGTCCCACAGGGGGTGGGAACCCAATCCCCAGCTCTGAAACTCGACAGCAGGTGGAAAGGAAGCATTTGCTAAGCTCCTTTATGATTTTTGAACCACGTCACGACTGGAAACAGGAATTCCCTAGCTGGTCACGAAGTGAATTAGCTAAGAGCAGGAAGGGCCACTGCGGGTGGGGTCAGACCCTCACAAACAGGTCCAGCCCCAGACGCTCAGGCCCCCGACTTGGTCCAGATGACCTGCTCTGACTCCGGAAAGCAGCAGGGGCTTCGCGGAGAGGGGGCGCCCCTGCTGCCTCCTATAGGACCTGTCTTCCCCGGGGTCCGTTTTGGGCCGGGAGCCTCCAGCCCGACCCACTGGGGCACTTCCCACAGGTGTCCGCTGGCTGAGCCTCACCTGACACCTGCTGCTCAGCCTCCAGCGGGAGCGGCCCCGCCCCTCGGATCCTCTCTCCGAAGCGGTGAGTCGGTGGTGACTCACGCTCAGGGGCGAGGAGTCCCCACCATTGCAGAGCCCCCACCCCCAGGCCGCCCGACCCCACTTACAATGAGCGCGCGCATCTTCCTGCGGGTTGTGGCCCTCGGTTTCAGACTGGGTTTCGCTTGATCTGCTGCGTGAAACCTGGGGCAGGGGGAGCAGAGGGGGCAGGGATTCATTAACAGGAAATCGTGTCCCCAAGACTCCAGGAGGCGGCGACTTTTGCCAGGGAGGTCGTGAGGGGCTCGTCTCCGACCGCAGGGAAACAGCCACCCCACTCCCAGACCTCCTCCCTCCCCCTGCAGTAGGCGGTGAGCCCACCAACCCCTTGAAGGGGCGGGGGCGTTCACCCGATACCCCAGAGCAGGTGGCGCAGCTGCGGGGAGCGCGATCGGAGCACCGCGCCCCAAAAGTCACCTTGGCCGGGGCGCACTGAGCTCCCCGCAGCCCCTGCGCACCGCGACCCGCAGCTGCGGGGAGAGGCGCTCGCCTAACTTGTTTACTCCAGCGCACCCAAAGTCTCCACCTCCCACACAGCCCTCGGGGGCCGGGGAGAGGTACCCACACAGCTCACCCTTCCTCAAGTCCCGGGAAGAACCCACCACCCACCTCTCGGACTTGGGAGTCAGCGCCGCCACGTCACTGCGAGCTAGTTTAATGGATGCAGGTCGCGGCAGGGGTGAGGTCACCGCTGGCCCCTCCCCGTGTGACTGCGTAATGAGATCCTCGTGCTGCTTCCTGCCCTGGGGACAGGGACAGCCTGCCCCGGGCGAGGCCGCCAATCGCCCCCCTGGACCAACTCTGCGAACTTGGTTCCCGACCGGCTCCCCCCACGGCACTGCTCCCAGGCGCGCTCTCCGGCCGGCCAGTATTTGAGGGCTTGGTTACACTTGATGTCCGCACACGTCACACTGAGGTAGCATCAATTTACCTACACGGCTTGAAACTACATTAAAACCGAAAGCCTTGAAGAAGCAAGGGTCTAATCAGGTAAAAGTACTTTTAGCCACAGGACATTAAGCGCAGATGTCCCCCAAGCCTCGCAAACGGTGGGCCTGGAAGGAAGGCGCGAGACCCTGTGCACCGGGCGTGACTCCCGCGGGAGAACCAGCTCCTGTTCATCTCCATACTGTCCCCTTCTGCCCCTTCCCCCAGCAGCACGGAGCCTCGGGAGGCAAATCCTGGCCCCTGGCACGGGCAGGCACTGTGCCCTCTCTGAGCCCGGCTGTCCTGTAAAATGGAGTGATGACGACATTGTAAACATAGCACAGAATAGATAAAAGTGCATCCCCAAAGGGAGAGCACGTAATGAGACGATGTTTATGAGTGCTGAGTCCCAGGTCTGGCACGCGGTAAACACTCGGGTCACGCTGGCTGTCAGACTGTTACGCATATACCTGAGGTCTAGGGCACCTGTGAGGTCGCTCAGCAGCACCTGCTGTTGTCCAGCTTCCCCACAAGGGGAGTCAGAGGCAAAATAAATAACAAGGCTGGCTGTGCATTAGGACGCACCCCACAAATGGCTGTGCATTTTGAGCAAGGCAAGAGCCCTAAGGCCACCCAAAGCCAAGACGAGAAGATCGGTTTTGAGGGAAACAGATGGACTGTCTGTCCTTACTCTCTACTTCCAGAGTCGCCTGGATGTCAGGAAAAGACAAGCCCAGTGGAGGGGGAGTGGGGAGGGACGCCAGGCTGTATGATTTTGCCTTTCATGCAGGAGCCCCGCCACCACGTGCTGGGGTCGCCGTCAGCAGATGTCCTCAGCCCACCCGTGTCACCTCTGTGTCAGCCCAGCAGGGCCCAACCCGAGCTGACTCTGTCTTGGGGCAGCCTCCCCCTTCCTCCCGGGAGGGGTGTGGCAGGGAGTGGGGGGAGGCCTCACAGGTTTGTGATCTCTTTGATTGCTGCCTTCTGGGGAAGGGAACGTCCTCTGGGAGGATCCACCATCTGGCAGAGTCTGAGGAAGGTGGAACTGAGAAAGCGGAGAAAATGGCCCAGGGAGAAATGGGGGAGGCAGGGGACAAGGGCAAGAGACCCCGCAAGGGTTCTGTTCACACCGGGCAGCCACAGGGTCAGACGAGGGAAGAGGGACGGGATGACCCTTTGATGGGAGGGGCGGGGGAGGCCTCACACACGGCAGCAGCATTTCCAAGGCGGAGGCAGCTGGGCTCACAGGCGCGCTCCTCAGGGTACCAGCCCCGCAGCCGCAGAGCTCGGGCTTCTCACAGGCGTCCAGGTGGAGGCTTCGTGTCAGAGGCCTGTTCTGACCAGAAAATCAGGGTTTTGTGAAAGAAAAGGAAGATGAAGTATAATTCCTCCGGAATTCCGTCTCTGAGACCCCTCAAATCCTACTGAAGAGGCGTGAAACAAATCTCTGAAGAGCTTCCACTGGATCAACATGGAGGAAAACCAGCCTTACTTCCCCTTAAAGGAACATTCTAGAAGTGCTTCAGCCTCTCACGACAATGTTTAATGTTCAGTCTGGAGAGCTGCTGAGCGGACGTTAGTTTTTGTGTGTCCAGCAGTCTTTCACTTGGGGACTGTGGTTTCTGGCAGAGCTGGTCCCCCATGGCGGCGATTAGAGAGACATGTCACCAGGTCTGGCTGGTGAGGGTGCCCCAGGCTCCAAGGAGTACGACCGAGCCAGACCAGTCAGGAGCCCGTTCCAGGATAGAGATTATATACACACAGCTTGCAAGGGCAGTGGGATTTTTTTTAAGCTTCTTTCTTCCGAGGACAATGACATGGGAGGTGGGAGGCCGGAGCCCAGAGGCACGGTGCTGGCCTTTCCCGCGGTGGGAGGGCAGACAATTCGGCCGCTGCACGCCTGAGATAATAGCCCCACCAACACGAGTCCTTCCGGGGTCAGTGTCATTTTTACTCCCAGACATCTAACTACAAGGAACTTTCGCCAGTTACACTTCCTTTTCAGTGAAGCAGAGTTAGGACTTAGCTTTTGCAAATGGACGTGATGCTCAGAGGGGAGCTGGTGCCACCCAAAAGCCATCGTTTGCTTGGCTTCTCCCCACCCAGGTATGACCACTTCCCCACGCTGCTCGTTCCGTCCCCCCAGCTTGTGCTAAAGGGGCCATCAACACTCAAGGGTGGATAGGGGTTGGGGGAGGCTGCTGACCACCCATTGTTTACGTGAGGAAAGAAATCTCACTGCAGGGCTCAGTGCAGCAGCCAGTCAGTATTGGACAAGTCCATCCAAACCTCCCCCAGGGCCACTAAAGTCACCACTGAAGCAGCTTTCAGTAGAGCTTTACACCACCTCTCCCCAAAGTGGAACTACGTGGCTCCATATGGGCAACCAAATGAAGTGCTACTGCCGCCACCTCCAGCACCAGGCTCATAAGACTCTCAGTGTAGTTTTGCAGGACAGAGGGATCACCCTGAAACCACCTTACCTCTATTAGCAAGTTCTCCACCCCTCAGATATCCTATCAGCGCTGCCACACCCACTTCACAGCTGTTCCCTATAAAACAAGCTAACACACAGATAATGTAGTGCTGATCTTTATTCCATTAAACAACCCTGCAACTGAGAAACAGAAACATGCTTTTGATATACTAATAGCATCTCATCCCATTGCACTTTTATAGAAGTATATTAAATCGCAAAGTCAAAGGCAAGAGTCTAATAGGAAGTTGTTAACAAATCATTTTAAAATGTATATATGTTCGAGATTACTATCAACACCTTCAAAGAGCCTTAAGTCCATGACAGTATTTACCCAAAGCTACGTGAGAAAGTTTTGGGAATCAAATGTAACAGTCCCTTGGTCAGAAAAATAATTTTGAATTTCAGTTCTGGCACATGAAATTCCTTCCCAAGAAAAAACTTATTTCAAAACATTTCTGCCCCTAAATCTATTTTGAGGTTCCTTATATTGGATACATTTGTCAGCAATTTTCAAAGTTATGATCCCCTCCTTTCCTTTTTGTTCATTATTTTTACTTGTGGTTTCAGGTTTTCGATGTGTGGAAGATCAAGGGGTTCAAACCACAGTGCTCAATTCCACTTTAAAAAAAAAAACACTTTCAAAATTGTTTTGACCTAATTACACCTACTAGCAAATAAGTTACTTGTACATTCGTTTTTGGGAGAAGGCACTATGACATCTGAATTTAGAAAGTTTTAAGTTTAAATAACCTTCTAGATTAGCAGCACCCTCATCACCCTGAACGCTGCCAGCGCTCCCTGATGGTGCCCGCAGAGCACCTGCTCTGAGCCTCAGGGAAGAGTCGGCCTCCGGTGTCCAGACAACACTGGATGCATGCCCCATCCCAGAAGTCTCTCTTGCTCTGGCCTCTGAACCTGACACTATTTACCAAAGTGGTAGCTCCAGGGCCGTGGCCTAGACAGAAGGAGGCAACCCCTGAATATAAAGCTGGGATTTGGGATTTTTTAAAGGCTCCCAGGGTAAGTCTCATGCTCCAAGGTAGCCGAGCACCACCCCCAAAGTAGAACTGATATACAACTTCCACAAGGAAGACATTCAACTGCAAAGGTCTTTTACAAAGGCTGTTCTTAACGTCTCGCTTAAGCAGGCAACAATTTGTTACTTTCGTAAATGAAGCTTATCTTCACTACGCCCTTATTCTTTGCCGAAAATTTTGTGGGAGCTACATGTAAGCTGAATGACGTCGCCCCTACTGGCTACCACAGAGGGTAGCCATCCTAAGTCATCCCATGTAACATTTCAAAAGTTCTATGGGAAAAGAAATGATTCCATGAAGCCTTCCATAAAAGTTACATTAAACAAAAAAACAACAGGGAAAAATAAAACTTTATTGCTTTTGCCTGGATTTAACTCTCTCCCTACGATTTTAATTCTTTATAACTCTATGTATATACATACTCATCTAAACTCTCCCCATGCAAGGCACTGCTTTTATAAGCCAGGTAAACAGGGGTCTGGCCTGCTGAAGAACACTGCAGTCCAAGGCAGCATGTGTGTTTGCCTAAAGCATTTTACTTCATGCTGAGTGAGAGAAAAGAGAAAGAATAAAACAAAAACATTCATAGGCAATTTTCTCAAGGATAAAGTGTTAACGCACCACCCACAGAAGAGATCCCCCAGTCCACTCCTGAAGTATGACACTGAAGCTTCAAGATTTCGTCACCATCATACATGACAGTTCACCCTCACCTACAAACCAACCAGAAAGATTTCTCAGTGAAAGAACTGAAACTCTGAATGTACTTTTACTATATACTAATTGGAAGTATTTAAAAAACAAAAAACTTTAATAGAGAGCTTTAAGAGAAAATCCTGAAAACTTTTTTTGTTAATAGGAATATGTCCCATATACTGTAGGAATGTGCAAATTAAAAACGCCTGCGTGGGAAAGTCGGCCAGCTGTAGAACAGCAGTGAACAACGAGCAACACGCAGTCTGAATTCCCAAATCACGCCCCCGGCCCAAAATATACAGGCTAAGGGAAGAGGTCACAGACATTCTTTTCAACTTGATTAAAAATCTCCTCTGAACTATTTACAGTCAGCAATGTGAACACGTCTCTTATTGGAAAAGCTAACATGAAGTCAACGTATTGTTAAAAAGAGGCCATGGAACACTCGAAAGAATCCTCACTGAGAAAATTTTATACACTTTTCAGAGACATGTAAGTTTAACTGATAAAGAACCCCCCCCAAAAAATTAAAAGGCAAGAAGGCTTCCCCCAGGGTAATTAAATCAAGTTATTCCTTTATAAGAGCCAAAACAGAAAATGGTGTTAGCAGTTAAGCAGTAATTAAATCCCTAAGATTAAATCATACATTAGCACATAATTTCTTAAAAGAAAAAAAGACCTAAAACTTAAGTATTACAGTGAGTTTTAGACATACCCTCCCTGTCTCACCACGGAAGCAGAACCACCCACGACCATCGGTGTGCTTACACAATGCATTAAAAGCAAAGTATCTCAACCTCTGTGATTTAACTAGTAAATATGGACGTTAGGGAAGAGAGGCCACCAGAAAGCACATCAAAATTTCAGAAGCTTCCGAACCATCAGAACCATCCGAACCATTTCAGAAGCCACAGCGAACCATCGATGTTGTGCAAGTCAACTTTTTAGAATAAGCTGGAACTTTTTCTAAAGTTTAATGGTGAGTAAACAAAAGAGCCAAAACTTCTAGGCGCAAAGGTGTGTAGCTATGAAAAGGATAAAAAATGCTTGGAATTAATCCACTGCTCACAAAAACTGTAAAGCGTTAAACAGTGACAAGGAAGTTACTTGATAGATTCCACGCTAGAAGAGGCTCTTTTCTGCCCCTTTCATTCATACACGTCACGTAGCTACAATCCTCACTCAGACTTTGTCATCCCACCTCCCTCCCACAACAAAAATTAAATTATTCTCAGAATTAAGGCTTATACCTGAATGTTTATACATAAATACTTGCAGGCAAGTTTTAAGACACTTTAAAATCCATAATTAATTCACCATTATAAACCAAAGAACAGACCTATTTAAAAAAAGCAAAGTAACTCATAGACTAAAAAATTTTTATCACACAATCGAGGTAAACAGAAAACCTAGATAGTGTCCATATTTCGGTGAGATTTTGGTCCTCACTAAGCCAGAGCTATTTTAAAGCTATCAGACTAGTCAAGTAAAGTGAAATAAAGGGAGACTCACTAAATTAAAAAATGACAAGTTTTAGATTCATAATTAAAAATATTAGCGAATGCAAAAAATCATTTTTGGATAAAGACTTGATTTGCTGCTACGTGACATGAAGTAGAACATCTGTTAAAGGCGGTAATATTTGGTCATGTCTTCTCTCTAATCCTTAATAAAGTTCTGTTCCTACACAGAATTCTTGAAAACAAAACCTCTCAAATGACACCACTGTGCTGTGACATGTACACACGTCGACAAGCTCACCAAGGCACAAGTTCAAGGGACTTATCAGAGGTCGCAGGGTTCATTTAAATTCAAGTTTTTTTCTCTTATTATAATAAAAGCTCACTTCTTTTTTATTCCTTTTATTATAGGCCATTGACTTTTCAAGGCATATTTCCCTCTTTTCTAGAAAGAAGCTGTAGAAACAAAGGCAGGAAAAACATCTAACAAAACTGCCAGCCCATCAGGCCAAAGACCTTAAATTTCAGGCTGGGTTCAAATATAAGATTTTCCCAAGCTATGTGGCAAGCAGGATGGTGTAAGGTTTTTAAAGTGTAATGGCATCAATTTCAGTCTTTAGGTTGGAAGCTTTTGCATGTTTTGTAAACTTTTTGAAAAATAATTCCTTCTTAAAGGAGTAAGGTAGGAAAGAACTGACAAGTTTCACCCCAAAAACAGCATCTTCCGTGAGGTTGTCCTCAATCCCCTCCCCGGCGTGTCCACAAAAGCTTCAATTCAATCTTACAAGGCACTGAGCGGCACAATAAAGGACTCAAAACCCCGTTTCTCTTCTTTCCCTTAGCTTGTCCCCCCATAAAGTGCACAAAGCAGAGTAATAAGAAAATAGACACAGGCTTGGATCTATATCAGCAAGGAAAAGAGACGCTTCCAGCAAAAATGGAAGTGTGTTCAAGGGCCGGAGACCACAGGCGAGGTCTGTGCGTTCTCTGGTGCCACGTCCAGCTGGTCCCGGGTGGCCCCAGATCTGTGCTCCTCAGGACCGAGATGCATGGCTGTGGCAGAACCCCGGATATCAGCAGGGTCTGGTCGGGTTCTTGCTGGAGCCTCTTGTTGTCTTGCTATTGAGTCTTCTTATCCACGGGCGGTTTGCCAACAAGGGCATCCCTCATGGCAGCCTGGGTGGAATTACCGATGTGAGAAGTCGCCTGCAAAAGTCCCCGGATTCAACATGTAAGTTGATAAAACAGCACAAGATCAAGAGAGTAAGCCCTCAGAGATTAACTTTCAAAACTGTCTCCCTTTCCTTCCACTGGGGAGGGAAGAGGCGGGGGGGCCTGCGGCAGGCAACGCCCAGGAGAGAGGGCCGAAGCCCCCGTTACTGAGGTGGAGTGAGCAGCTCTCCTGGCATCACCACACGTTCCTGACCTAATTGACCTGCTCGGACCAGCCAGAAAAAGAAATCAAAGCTGCTCAGAGAGCAGATCTGGAAAGTCCTTATCACAAGAAAACGCTGTTTTCTAACTACATATGGGGACAGATGTGAACTAGACTTCTCGTGGTGAGACAGTAGGACACAAATTTCACATCACTGTGTGCTAGGTGCAAAACTACTATGTGTCAATTACACCCAATAAAAAAAGAAAACTCAATCAGAGCTTCAAGGGTCTATAAACCTGGAGACCACGACAATGTCAACGTCACAGGCTTTGGGAAGATTTTAAGTGAAGAAAATGCCATTTATTGAAAGGGCTCCAAACAACATTTTAAGTTCATACTTTCCAAAGCTCCTGATTTTCAGTGAAGCACATTCCTCTTGGAGGGGAATATATAATGAACACAATAAATGAATACAACCAGAAGATCCTGTGAACAACATAGTATGTCCTAAGTTGGAGTCTTTTTCTTTTTTCTGCATAAAAGAGGAGTCTTTAGACACAGAAAGAAAATATTAGGAATGCACACTAATAGCCTAGAGAGTATTCAAACACATAGCCTATCAGAAAAAAACGGCCACAGTAGGTTACTCGCACCTTCTTTCACCATGAGATGCCCCCACACAGAAATGTTTGACAGCAGCAGCACAAACACGCGCAGGTCACCGCCCTGGGCTCAGGCCGCACCACTCACCTGCTCCAACACAAACGCTGCGCCGGAGTCGATGGCTCCGCCCAGCTCCCGGTACTGGCCGGAGTACCTGATGTAGCCCCAGGTGAGCAGCGCGATCAGCAGCAGCCCGATCACACAGTTGAACAGCTGGGCCACGACCTCCAGCCCCACAAAGCCGGTGAAGCCCGAGGCGACGTACAGGGCCATGATGCCCGCGAAGAGCACGGCGGGCGTGCGGAAGGTGCTGAAGACATTCTTGCTGCCGTTGTGCTTGCAGAAGTTCTCGTAGAGCTCCGCGAGCTCCTCCTCCAGCTCCTGCTGGTAGCGGAGGCTGAAATCCTTCCCGCCCATCTTCTTGGTCTTCTGAAAATGTTCGAGAGCGAGCTGGCTGAATTCGCCGTGCTTCTCCTCAAGAATGTCTGGGGACAGGTAGGGTTTCTCTCCTCCGCAAACCTGAGAAGAATAAAGACACCCTATATCGAAGAGCCCTTCAAAATCGAGTGCCAAACAGAACAAGCGACGAGACGCCGAGCGGATGGGAGCCCTTCACGGTGTCAGACACTAACTGGGGACCAGGCCCGAGTCTGGGCCCAACTTCCCCTGGGAAACGACCTGACACCGGGGTGCTGGGCCCAGTGAGACAGAGCCCCTGTCAGAAACGCCATCGTTGCAAGGCCCCGACGACCAGAGAGGGGCCTGGCTCAGCTCCAGCACCCCGTCACCTTTAGGTCATCAGCAGGATCGAGTGTGAGCTGCTGACGTCAGCAACAACGCCCGGGTCACGGCGTGTCAGGAAAGGAAACACCCTCGTACCTCCTCCATGTGTTTGTAGTAAATGTCCTTGGCAGAGGCGGCAGCTGCTAAGTTGTTGGCTTCAGCAGTGGCCTTTTAAGAAAGGAAAGCACGCATCACAAACCCTGCCTCTTTCAGCATCCTTCCCCAATAACCGAGTAAAAGTTTCCGCTCCCCCCTTCTTTCTTTTTTATTATTCTTCTGGTTTTGGTTTTCTTTTTAGGTTTTCATTTCTTACAATTTACGAAATAAAATACCCCTATTCTGACAACTTTTCTGCCAAAAAAATGTTTTTATACGTAAGAATCCTTACCATAGGGCCTCCCTGGTGGCGCAAGAGGTTATGTCTCAGCCTATGAAGCTATCAGCAGCCACTGCACCACGAATTCGATCCCCAGCCGGGGAGATTCCCACATGGCGCAGCAGACCTCTCCTGCTTCGCCCGCTGCTCCCCTCAGCAGTGTACTTCAGTCGATCTGCCTGTTCTGCTCCCCACTGTCTCTGGTGAATCCTCTCAGCACCCCACACCTCTGACCTACACCCCAGTTCTTGTATGCATAAATAAATCTTAAAAAAAAAAATCCTTACCATACATTAAACCTCAGAAACATCACTTCCTTTGCCTCAGATTTAAACTTTTTTGACATAAATCAAAAAAGAAGGAAAAAATAACCTATGCGACATCAACTCCAGGCTTGAGCTTCCTTTGCAAAAATATTTTGCTACTAAAGAAACAAACGTTCGTCAATAAATGGCCTCATGCTCAGCTCATGAGATTCAGAAATTGTAATCTGAACAAAATATTTGAAAATAACAAAATGTTGAAAATAAGGCTAGCTGAGGGCCTCCCTGGTGGCACAGCGGGTTAAGAGCTGCGCTGTGGAGCTGTCAGCAGTAGCGACGCGAGTTCGACGCCCGGCCAGGGAGATTCCCACATGGCGTGGCAGACCTCTCCTGCCTCGCCCACCACTCCCCTCAGCAGTGTATTTCCATCAATCTGCCTGTTCTGCTTCCCCACTCTATCTATGATGAACCTTCTCACTTGTATGCATAAATAAATCTTTAAAAAAAAAAAAAAAGGAAAAGGCGGCCAGTTAAAAACTAGAAAACCTGATTTATAAATTTACTATTTACTAAAACAGGTAGACAACGAAAACAGAAAAATGACTTGTCGACATAACTGGGTATGTTTTACCTGCACAGAATAAAAGCTGTTCTCCATAGCGTGTGGGTGGGGAGACGAGGCCCAGGGAGGCCGTCCTGTCTCCAGTGCACCCCACCAACACAGACAAGAAAACCAAAGGCCGTCTCACCGCTAGAGAACACGCCAGACAGTGACCGGTCTCCACAGAACGGGAAGGGAGAGCAACAGCCACTGTCTCCCAGAAGGCTCCTGCTTACCGCCGGTGTGGCAATGCAGGCAGCCAGAGTCTCAGCGGGGCGGCAGAGAGCTGCTTACCTGGAGCATGGATTTGGGGTGAGGCAGGTCTTCTCCTTGGTAAATTTTAATATATGCCTTAGGATAGGAACATACACATGATTATGAAAAACATCATGCCTTATCTAAATGTACTTTCATTTTTAGAAACAGTGACCAATACAACTACATTTTCTTTAAGATCCAGGCTCCACACCGAGGAATTAGCAGAAACACAGCACACCTCTGGGTGCATGTTAGCATGTTTAGCTGACTAAAATGCTTTCAAGCAGCATGAGCCCACAGGCTAGTTCCCAGCAGACTCCCCATGCACGCTGGCCTCACCGCTACCTGTGGGCAGAGTGACCGTCCGCTTGAGGGAGTCACGTCCCATCTAGGTGCCGTCTCCTACTCACAGGCACTTCCTAACCATCTCCTGTCCACACCATCTTCCTTTAGCCACAGTAATTGCTCCTCTAAGAAAGTGCAAAGAACATCCATTTGGTTCTTAGCCAATACTGCCACCCAGTGGCCCACTCGTGGAAGGACAATGAAATCTAAAAGTGCCTCTCGCCATCTCAGACCCGGTGAAAACTGCCCTTAGTTTTTATTTAAATTTAAATTCAAGGGCCTCCCTGGTGGTGCAGCAGTTGAACACTGCGCTGTGGAGCTGTCGGCAGTGCGAGATGAGAGTTCGACACCCAGCCGGGGAGTTCCCACATGGTGCAGCAGACCTCTCCTGCCTCACCCGCTGCTCCCCTCAGCAGTGTATTTCTGATCTGCCTGTTCTGCTCCCCACTCTGCCTCTGGTAAACCTTCTTGCTGCCCCATGCCTCTGGCCTGTACCCCAGCTTGCATGTATAAAGAAATAAATCTCTAAATAAATAAATAAGTAAATTTAAATTCAAGTTAGTTGAAACCTAGATCAGTTTTGTCCAAAATCAAACATTTCAATAATTAAAACCCCTATTTACCTTAAAATACTCCAACAGCCCCCGACAGGTGACCTTTGAGCCATTGATCTCCTTTTCCATTAAGTTAGCCGAGTTTAACACAAATGGGATCAACGTCTGTAACTGCTCTTTGAATTCGCCAGAAACATCTGTTCACAGGACCATGAAGAAGGAAGCAGTAAGCCAAAGAGACATATGCAACCAAAGTGAGCAGAGAACAAAATCCTCACAGTCTATCTCAACTTCACACATAAAGGAAATTCAACTCCCAAGAAATTAAATGTGTGTGTGTTTGTGTGTGTGTGTGTGTGTGTGTGTGTGTCTCCCTGCCCATGTGAGTGTATGAAAGTCAACACCTGTGTATGTGTAAAGAAAGGGATTTTCCAAAATGAGACTTAGAAACACAAACTCAGAGACGACTGAACTCGACCACACTAACAAGGCGCCACGGAGACAGCGGCAAGGGCGGGGCGGAGGCGGGAGCGTCAGCTCTCGAGCAGCAGGGGCGGCCCAGCGGGGAGACAGGAGAGAGGCGCAAGGGCTTCGCGTCGCAGAGAAAAACAAGCAGCTCAGTTGAAAACTGGGTAAGTTCACAGGAAAGAAACGTGAGTGGAAATAAATGCAGGACAAGATATTTAGTCTCGTCAGTAACCAATGCAACTTAAGACACAGTGATAATAACCAAACATTGTCGAGGACACGGGTCGATGAGAAACTGCATAAACACTGGTGTGGGGGCATAAACCGGAACACCCACATGGGAAGACCAGGCGGCCTGAGCTAATCAGTGAAGACACACACTCTACCATGCAGAATCCTGCCCCAAAGCACATACCCTCGGGAAACTCCAGGCTCAAAACTAAAGAAACTCATTAAACTATTAAGTGAATCAAACACATGTAACTTCTCTTTTGAATCAAAGACAGAAAAAGCAAAATTCAGAGTAGTGACTGTCTGGGGGGGGCCGAGATGACTGGGAGGAAGCACCCGGAACCGGAAACAGCACTGAAGTTCTGGACTCGGGACTGGCAAACTAACAGCGGCTGGTAAGCTACGGCCTGCTAACTACTGTAAATAGAAAGGTTTACTGATACTCAAGCGTGCCCATTCACACACTGACTACGGCTGCTTTCTCACTACAACAGCAGAGCTACATGGTGGCATGGCTCACAGAGCCTCATAGTATTTACTCTCGGGTCCACTGCAGGAAAAGTTTGTCAATTTCAGTTCATTTACAGATATAACGTGCTAATTAAGTGGGATCGAACTGGATTAGGGTGAGATATAAATTCAAAAAGTGGTGTCCCTGCAAGAAGGGAAAATACAGATACACACAAAGAAGGGGACCGTGTGACGACAGAGACAGAAGCTGGAGTAACCCACACACACGACCAGACATGCTAGGGCTGCCAGCAACCACCTGAAGCCAGGAGGAAAGGCTGGGACAGATTCTCTTTGAGAGGCCCAGAAGGAATCAACCCTGCCGACACCTGGGTTGCTAAATTCTGGCCTCCCAAACCATTAAGGGACTAAATCTCTGTGGCCGTAAGTCACCGCCGTTGGTGGTAATTTGTTGAGGCAGCCCTAGGAAACTGATGTATTATGCATACCCAAAAGTGATATAAAACATCGAGTGTCTTTCAAGAGGGTTACAGAACTTTAAAAAGGTCTTCCTGAGCTAAACAGACACTTCTCCAAAGCAGACATGCAGACGGTCAACAGGCAATGAAAAAGCGCTCATCATCACTTTGTCAGGAAACTACAAATGGCCCTATCAAAAGACCAGAAACGAGTATTGGCAAGGATGTGGCAAAAAGGAGCCCTCGTACACTGTTGGTGGGAAAGCAGACAGCCCCTCTGGAAACAGTAGGGTGGTTCTTCCGAAGATTAAAAATAGGACAACCATAGGACCCAGCATTCCACTCCTAGGTATCTACTCAAAGAAAGCAAAAACAGTAATTCAAAGGCTTATTTACACTCCTATGTTCACTTCAGCACTTACAATAGCCAAGTTATGAAAAGAACCTAAGTGGCCCAAGACAGATAAGTGGATGGGGAAGATGTGCTCTATATACACAATGGAATACTACTCAGTCGTAAAAAGACAAATTCTTGGCACGTGAGACCACACAGATGGAACTGGAAGGGATAATACTAAGCAAATAAATCAGAAGGAGAAAGACAAACAACAGATGGTATCACTTATATGTGGAAGACAGAGAAATAAAACACAGGGTCAGACAAAACCAAACCAATAACATATTCTAGAAATCTGACTATAGAATTGAGGATATAAGATGGAGAGGGAGAAGGGGAAAAAACAGAGAGGAGTGGGGCATAAATGGACTCTGGCAGAGGGCTGAGGGTGCCTTGGTGTTAGGTGTGGTGTCATGACAGGCATCTGAGGTGGTGTGATGCTTGACTCGGAATCATACACAGTCACACAGGGCTGTAAATAAGTTACCTCAATTAAAAAAAAAAAAACATAGAAACAGAGTAGATTGGTGGTTGGCAGGAGTTTAAAAAAAAAACAACTCCTATTTTCTAGAATGACATGATAAAACAACACGGTTCAAATGCTTAAAAACACGGAAGAATGCCGTTCTCTGTTTGTGCCCCATCCCCTGAAACCCCGAGTCAGGAGGAAAGGCCTGAGGGTCACTCTAACCAACCCTCCTAAACAGCCTCAATTAAGAATTCTCCTGGGCATCTTCCCTGCCAGTGATGAACAAACCAGAGTTTAGGTTTGGTGAAACTGTGCCTAACAATGGCATTATAACCCTAGGAGAACACATCACCTACACACTCAACTTCCTCTCCCTACTCAACTCTATTATAACTCAAAGCTATTATTATCTCTACTTTACGGGGAACCTAATGAGCTCAGGTAAGTTTATAAACAGAAGTGTTTAGTTCAACACGTGTGTAAACTGAGGGCTAGCCATTAAATGACTCAAAGTCTCGATGAACAAGGACAAAAACAAGGCAATGGGACCCAAGAGTCCCGCTCTGGTCTTGCTGAGCTACCATGAAGTCAGCACTTCCTGATCCTGAAACATGCCCCAGCACCAGCCTTGTGGTGACTACAGGGAAGATGAAAACCACAGCCAAGCCACACATCACGTTACCTTTCTTGAGGAAATATTTTTAACCTTCCTTTACTGAGCACTTTTAACTCTTGTAAACCACTCATCGTAGCCTGTCTCTTGGGAAGGTCACCCCTGGACATCACCACCCCCACAAAGGTGGATTGATTCTGACAGTCGCAGTAAAGCAGGGACGAATCCGAGCCAGACTCTGGGTGCTGTTGTTTCTACGAGAACGCGCCACTCCCCTTAAGCATTCAGTGGACCCAGAGGTCTCATTTTCGGGTCACTATTTAATTCCAAAGATCAAAATGCCCATTTAAAACAACATCATCTGCAACACACCTTTCAATTTCCCATCAAAGTCAGGGCTGGTGGCCACCTGGAGCCCCGGATGTGGCAGGAGGAAACAGGTGACTTTGGAGAAACATGAGTGAATGTGATTTCGGACACTCTGAATTTCTTCATGCTGATGCTCTTTCACCTGCCAACGAAGACGCACAGTGAACAAAAGACCACTTGTTTTTCTTTACTAGGAGCCATGAACTGGCACAGGAAAGAAGACTTCCTAAACCTGATGGGTCACAGTGGCCCATGTTTCCAGTGGGAAAACTCAGAACCCAACAAAGCAATAAATGCACAAATTTGATTACCCCTGGCTTGACTCCTATAGCTATCAAAGGACAGGTACTAAAGGGTTTTTTAAGAGAGAGCACTGCGCAATACTCAGGGAGAACAAGGGAAGGCTTATGAGCGTGAGGGGGACCCAGCCAGTTAGTAGTGACTGAGACAAAAGCCTTCTCTGTTTTCATTTTGGAGAACAGGCTAAGCCTGTTTATGTCCATCCCAAAACAAATAAAGATTTTGAATAAAAACAACAGAAATGAAGTTCGAATGTGACATTCTAAAGGCACGTACTCCACAACCCTGAGGCACGTGCACACAGTGCCAGCGTCTCTCATCTGAGCATGAACGGCACCAGTGCGCCCTAGCGCTCATAGATATTTAATACGCTTAACATTATTGGCCACAATCTTCTTAAAAAACAATAGCTAAATGCAACTGAAGAGTTATCACTACTTTTAGGTGATTCCTCCGATGATACCCTCCTTACCTGCAGACGTTTATCCAAGAAGGACATTCCTCCCTGCAGTCCATAGCTGTATTCATAAGGGAAACTCCAGTCTCGAACCAAAAACATCAGTGTCTTTTTAGAAAAAGAGCAGATTAGTTACAACGTTGCATAAGTGCATTTTCAAAATAACCAATACTTCCCTGCAGCATGCCAGCTTCTTCAGAGGGGGCGGGAAGATGTACTGAAAGGTTTATCTATTCTGCAATGTCTCAGACACCCTATCAGCACACAGGGACATGGATAGGCCAAATGTGAGGTCAGCATACGCCATCTGCTATTTTTGATCCCGTGGGTTTATGGGAACAGAAGGAAGAAGCAACGAGAAAATGCTAAATTTGGGCCTCTGATCTAAAGGCAAGTGTGGGGGATGTGCTAAAAGATGAGAGAGGAACAATATGGCACTAGCTGCGCACAAACCCAGGCCTACTTTTAACATCAGAAAGGAGAGGGGAAGTAAATAGTGATAGTCCAAGCTCCTCCGCTCTGAGGTTATGGCGCATTCCCATCCTCATGAAACGATTAGCTAAAGCAGAGACCGGCAGACTTTCTGTAAAGGGCCAGAGTAAACATTTTAGGCTGTTGTAGCCAGAAGCAGCCGTGGACAATGCAAAGGAGTATGGCTGCAGTCCAAGAAAACTTTAGCCACAGAAACTAACCTTTAAACTTGATGATTTACACATCATGAAACATTATTCCCCTTTCGGTTTTTTTTCAACCGATTAAGCACATAAAGGCCTTTTCTAACTCATAGGTCATATAAAAACAGGCAGCCAGCCAGACTGGGCCTGAGAGCTCTATAGTTGGCTGATCTCTAACTAAAACAAAAATATGAATTACATTTCTAGTTAATAACCTACCTGGAAGGGTTTTTGGAAAATTTCATCCATTGCCAGGCGGCCATATTCTGTGAAGAGCTATAAAAAAGAAGAGTTACAGATTGTCAGGCAAAATTACTTACAGTGTTTCTGTGGCCTATTCTTTAGCAAAGTATTCATTTCACAGACTGAAGACACACAACTTATATAAGACCACAATTCTGCAGTTTCAGAAGCCCAAGGGAGCTATAAACCTTAAAATAATCTTGGCTATTCCTCTCTCACATCCCACATTCCAGTTCACCAGCCAGTCCAGAATCCACCCACTCACAATGCCCATGTGACTTGGACACTGCCGGCGCCCTGACCAGCCTCGCTGGCTCTGCCCTTGCCCCTCCCCCCCACCACAGCAGCCACGCTGGCGGTTACATGTACACGAGACCACCCGGGCCCTACAGTCTCCGTGCAAACCCCACACCACCCCAGCTCACGAGGAAAGCCCGGCCTCCACGTGATCCGGCCCTACCGTCCCCCCGCTGTTCCTTGCAGGGCTGGCACCGCTCTTTTACTAAAATATCTGTATTGACATATTCCCCTCAGCAGTGGATTTCAGTAGATCCTCCTGTTCTGTTCCCTACTGTCTCTGGTGAGTCCTCTCACCCCCTCACCTATGGCCTACACCCCAATTCTTCTACACACACACACAAAAAAGGAGACCAGAAGGCGGAGAGGATGCTGTATTTATTACAAATATCATCATACTATTGACTTCCAAACTGTATGTGTGTGTGTTACACATTCTTACTTTGTTAAAAAATAAAACACGACTTAAAGTACTAATATACATAAGATGCTACATACAAATACAACAAAAACACAAAACAAAAGCAGATCCCCTATCCATTATTCTGAAATCCTAAAATCCCATGTTAGGCAGCAAATTCAATCAGATGAAATCTTACCTTGAACCGACGCAAGGTTTCTTACAGACTTTATTTATCTCATTTCATATAATTAGCCAAACACCTCACTGCAGAAATACTCTGTTCAGTTAGGAGGCCTCACTGAAGACTTCAAACTCTAAGCACCATGCCACCTACCTAAATCCAAAACTCTGTCAACTCCAAAACAGGGTGCCTCAAAGGGTTTGAACAAGGGCTTGTTGTCACCTTGTATATTCTACGGGAGTATTTGCAATTACACAGAAAAAGAGAAAGGATATACTCAAAATTGATATACCAGTTACCTCTGGAGAAGAAGCGAAGGGAACTTCAGCTTTATCCAATAAATAGATAGCAGCTAGCAGTTACTAAGCACATACTATTATTCAGGCACATAATGTATTCTGCAAACATTATTGCAATAGCTTCACTACCATTTCACGGGAAGCCTGCATGGCCTCCTAAAAATCTATTTTAAACACGACAGCCAGAGTAACCGATGCCTTTACAGCACGTCAATAACATCACCTCTGCTCAATCAGGGCTCCAACTCCACCCAGAGGGAAAGCCCCAGTCCTTACGGACGCCTGACATCCCCCGGACCTCAGCGCTTCTGTGAACCCAAGGCTCAGTCTCCTCTGTCACACCCCATCCCCATCCCCTGGCCTCCTTGCTGTTCCTTGATCCTGCCAAGCACACTCTACCTCAGGGTCTTTTTTCATGCTGTTCCCTCCTCTGTGTCACTCTCCCAGAGATATCTGCAGGGCCTACTGGCTCACTTCCTTCAGTTCCCTGCTCAGTCCCGACCACCCAGCAATCGATGTACAGAGTGTAGGGTTTACTGTGAACCAAAAACCTTCCGTATTACATGGTGGCACAAGGGATTAAGTCTCAGCACTATGAAGCTATGGGCAGCCACTGCAGCTTGAGTTCGATCCCTGAGTTTGATCCCCGGCCAGGGAGCTTCCCAAATGGCACAGCAGACCTCTCCTATCCTGCCCGCTGCTCCCCTCAGCAGTGTATTTCAGTCAATACACCTATTCTGCTCCCCACTCTGTCTCTGGTGAATCCTCTCACCCCCCTACACCTCAGACCTACACCCCGCTCTTGTATGCATAAATAAATAAATCTTTAAAAAAGAAAAAGAATTTAGTACCATACCTGTAGCTGTTGAAGATCATCTTCCTGAATGTTCTGGGACAGATTATAAATCTAGAAAACAAAAATCCAGATTGATACTACTATAATTTACTTCAGACAAGCCCTCAATCTCAATAAGCATAAAAGCATTGAAAGTTCTGCACATAAGAAAATGAGGGTTAAAATCACAAAACCCTTCTTTTACAATGTAAAAAAAGTTTTTCTAAGTTCTTACCAAATCTACATTTCCTATTTGGTATAACTGGTGCCTTCTCAATTTCCACTTTTCAGGCTTTTCTTGGAACATTTTATATAAACACACACACACATATGTGAGCAAAGTGGAAAAACAATTCAGGCTGCTTCTTAAGCTTCTAAGAATTTAACTTTTATCCACAGTCTAAAAACACTGCTATCTCATCTCTTAGCCTGGGATGACAGAGTAATAACCGATGGAGGAGTGCTCCCTTTAGGGCGTCCTCTGTGGGTTTGCCCTAACAAAGTGGTTTTACCTGAACGGAACTGGTCATGGTGCTGAGCGCAAAGATGGTCGCACAGTCTTTCACGGTGGACTGGCTGTCAAATGCCCCCTGGGTGTCCATCAGAACCACCGCGACCTAAGAAAGCGGGCAGGACAGACAAAATAGGCTGCTGTGAGAAAGGAGAAATGTGAAAAAGGAGAAACTGAAAAGCACAGGTAACACTGAGATGAAGCTGAAACACCTGCTTACAGGTTCTACCTAATAGTACAAGGGTTTAGGTTTTCACCAGAGACCGCTGTCGGGCCAGAGCATCTGCTCCGACCCAGTGAGAGGGCACAAAACCAGGGAGAAGAGAGCAGCATGAAAGGGAGAAATCAGGGCCTCCCTGGTGGCGCAGCGGTTGAGCGCTGCGCTGTGGAGCTGTCGGCAGCGCACGATGTGAGTTCAACGCCCAGCCGGGGCGAATCCCACATGGCGCGGCAGACCCCTCCTGCCTCGCCTGCTGCTCCCCTCAGCAGTGTATCTCTGATCTGCCTGTTCTGCTCCCCGCTCTGTCTCTGGTGAGCCCTCTCGCCACCCCACGCCTCTGGCCTGTACCCCAGCTTGTATGTATAAATAAATAAATCTTTAAAAAAAAAAAAAGGGAGAAATCACCCCACCAATCCAAACAGCTCACCCTGCTAATCACATGGATGTTTTTTTGTTGCTGGAAAAGAAATAAAAAATATGAACAGACTTAGTTCAAACTTATAATCCCAAGTAAAACCGATGGCATTCACCTGCAAGGCTGTGTAGTCCCAAATTTCTAGGGTTCTCTGGCTGACATAAAAAAAATTAATGTTTATTTTGATTTTTACAAAAGACAGATGCCAAGTGACAGCAGGAGGACTAGGTATGGCCACCCCTACAGAGCTTGGTTTCAGGATACCTCAGGTTTTCCTGAGAGAGCCATTCCCATCCTCAAAGTGAGATGTATGCAAAATGTTAAATACAGCATATTATCCTAAAGCTTTTCAAATTCATGTGTAATGTAACTGATTCCAGGAGAGGGGCTGGGTTCAGCATGTTCAGAAAAGCAAGGTGACTCATCAGCAAGTATCTGGGTCTTGACCAAGGCGAGAGGGCAAAGGACAACAGGGGGACTTTTCTGTGACCCGCCACTGAGTTCAAAAGAGAAACGTCATGGTCAAAAATATTTTATAGATTCACAGTAACAAATGCAAATAAAAACACTGTGAGTTCAGCTGACCCTTAAACAACGTGGAGGTTAGGGGTACAGCCACCCTCTTCCCACTCAGTGGAAAATCCATGTGTAACCTTTCACTCCCTGAAAACGTAACCATTAATCTGTTGACTGGAGGCCTTACCAATAACCTAAACGGTCAATATTCTGTACATTACAGGAATTCCAACAATAAAGTAAGCTAGAGAAAAGAAAATTACCAGGGAAACTTTGTTTATGGTAGTACCATACTGTATGTCTCGATGACGTAGCTCAGGTCATCCACTGACTAGAAAAGTCACGTGCCAGGGGCCTGCACAGGTCAAACCCATGTTGCTCAAGTATTTTTATTCTTAGAAATGAAGGTTCACTTCATGTAACTTGCATGTCAAGTCAAATTAACCCCATTATGTTAATGGGTTTATTTTCATATGCCCAGCCCACTGTGGTAGACTGGATAGAAAACACTCAGCAGAAAAGAAAGATAAATTGAAACGAAATAAAGTCTGTGGCCTGAATACAACGGAGCCCAAAGCTGGCCACAGACGGCTCTATCCACCCACACTTGATCCACTTGCGAAGAGGACGCTGTCAAACTCTAAGAGCAATCAAGACGAATCAGGCCACAAGGAGACCCACACACAAAGAATTGCCTCTGCTCTTCCCCCACCCCCACCCCCAACGTAAAAGCTAACTCAGAATGGCTCAAAGGCCATAAGGCTCTTAGAGGAAAACCTAAGTGTGACTCTTCATGACCTGGGATTAGACAACGGCTCTTTTCGATGGGACACCTAAAATACAAGCGACCAAATACAGAGACAAACTGTATTTGATCAAAATAAAATACTTGTGCATTAAAAGACACTCCCAATAAAATAAAAGGACAACACAAAGAATGAAAAAAAGTGAGTGAGAAGGGTCTAGTATCCACAATACAAAAGGAGCAATTCTAAAACAAAAAGACGACCCAACAAAAAGACGGATTTGAAGGGAACAGGCATTTCTCCCAGAAAAAATATACAAATGGTTAATCAGTACTTGAAAAGGTAATCAACCTCATTAGTTAACCCTACTACTTCACACCTACCAGGTGACCTATAATTAGAAAATGAACAGTATCAGGTGTGGCCAGGTGTGCAGAGGTGTGGCCCAGGAGCAGCAAAGTAGGCGCCTCCTGCATGGCTGGTGAGACCGCAGGGCGGTGCGGCTGCTCTGAGGAGCCGGTGGCAATTTATCAAAGGGGATCTGTGATACAGAAACTGCACTCCTAGGTACATCCCCAAGAGAACAGAAAACATTTCATTCCTTGAAAAAGCCCAATTTAAAAATAAGGAAAGGACCTGAATAGATATTTCTCCCAAGAACGTACACGTAACAGCCCACAGGTACTGAAAGAAAAGGTGCAGGCCAGCCATCGTCAAGAAAGGACAAATCAAAGCCACAGTCTGACACCCTCTCACATCTGGGAGGGGGGCGACTATCAAAAAAACAAGAGATGAGAGGTGGAGAACGCGGAACCCTCTCACACAGCTGGGGCGCACACACAGAGCTGCAGCCGCTGTGGCAAGTGTGGAGGAAAAGCCGATTCCGCGAAAACACAAAACAGAACTACCTTATCATTCGGCAGTCCCCCCTCACTTCCGGAGGTGAAGTCAGGGTTCTGAAAAGCTCTCAGCAGCTTCAAGCCCACGGCAGCCCGCCGACAGCAGCCAGCGCGCGGACACAGCCCAGATGTGAAGACCCACGGGACACGCACCACAGGACACTTCTCAGCCCTCACAGGGGGCTGGGGCGGACACCCCGCACCCACAGCCATGAGGGAGACACGATGCTGAGGTCAGTCAGCCCGGGAAGAGCTAATGCTGCAGGGTCCCACTTCCGCGAGGACCCTACGACAGCGAGACTCAGAGAAACAAATACATGCGGGCACCGGGGCTGGGGAGGGGACGGGACGCCAAGTTTTGGTTACGGAAGATAGACGGCTGCTAGGGATGGCTGTGCACCCGGTGCCCCCGGACACCATCACCTGTATGTACACTTAGAGATCTGCTAAGAGTAGATCCTACGTTAAGAGTTCTCACCCCAGGAAAAACAGAAAGAAAACATTTCAACACACAGACTTGCATACAAATGCTCACGCGACATGACTCCTAACAGCCGGAAAGGGGAAAGAGCCCGCCTGGCCTTCAAGGGAGGGAGAGCACGGCGGGGCGAGCACAAGCCAGCGGACTGTCCGCGGGGGAGGAGCGGCCTTCCAGGCGCACGGGCCTGGAGGGCACCGGGCGGGGCGGGGCAACCAGATCAGGAAGACCACATGACGCATGGCCCCACCTGAAGAACTGTCCAGGGCAGGGAGGAGAGCACTGTGGCCCGGACCTGGGAGGAGGGGCGAGGGAGTGACTATTCGCGATACTGCGTTTCTGGCTAAGGCAATAAAAATGTTCTGGAACTAGATGGTGGCGATTTAAAGGACAGGAAACCAAAATGACAGAAAAACCTGGAGCTTTATAGGAGTCAATTCTGTAAGATAAAAACACGAAGGAACTACAAATATCAGAAACTAAAGCCAAAACTAGCTTACTGCTATTATTGTACAAACTTCCTAGATTATTAAGGAGAGTTAATATGCCAGATGCCCAAATAATAAGTAAAATAAAAAATAATTAAGTCCAGTTCTATACAGAGAGATCACATTGTCAAAAATAATTATTTATTCCTCAAAATAAATTACAAAACCATCTACCACACATATCACCAGAAATGTACAAAGAGAGCAAGATGCAGAAAGACAGAACTGAAATGCAGGTCACAAGGCCCTGCTGCAGCTCCGGCCCCACAGGAGCTGGCCGCATCGCCGACAGCAGGCGCCTCCCTCCCCGGGGCTGTGCTCAGCAGCACTAAATGAAGACTGGCTTTCACTTCCAGGGGGCACAGCGCCTCGGAGACACTGGGTGACCCTCCCACCCAAAACCAAAAAGGAACCAGACAACATACATGAAACAACAGTTTCTCAAGACACTGCTCATCAGGGAACAACGACCAGGGAACTCCCGACAAAGGACACAAGTGAGGTGCCCTGAGCCTGCCACCCAACCCAGGCAGAGCCGGGCAGAGCCCCAGACCCCCTGAGCTGAGCAGACAGGGCAGGAGCGAGGGGACCCAGGCCACGGCGCTCTCGGGCAGAGGCCTGAGAAGAGGGCGACAGAAGCAAAGGGCCCCGGGGATCTGCAAGGAACAGGCAGCCCAGAATTACACACCCTGCAAAAATATTTTCAAAAATAAACCTTTTTCAGGTCTACAAAAGCCATCAGAATCCAGCACCAACAGACAGCACAAGCAGAGATAACGAAAGTCCTTCAGGCAGAAAGAAAAATGGGCACAAAACAGAAATACGGACACCAAAAAACCAGAGTACAGTTCATGCTAACTGGGTAGATGTGGCTTTTTTCTTATTATCTCAACATTTAAGCTAACCACCTGTTTTAACTAACTGTTGAAGGAAAAACAGAAACAATGTTTCTAAAGTATAATATGTGACTGGAAGAGGAACACATCTCAGTAGTCATTAAAAACTAAAAGGTTGGGCCTCCCTGGTGGCACAGCAGTTAAGCGCTGTGCTGTGGAGCTGCGCTGTGGAGCTGTTGGCAGCAGCGATGCAAGTTCGACGCCCGGCCAGGGAGAATCCCACATGGCGCGGCAGACCTCTCCTGCCTTGCCCGCTGCTCCCCTCAGCAGTGTATTTCTGATCTGCCGCTCTGTCTCTGGTGAAGCCTCTCACCACTCCACACCTCTGGCCTGTACCCCAGCTGTATGTATAAATAAATAAAATCTTAAAAAAAAAAACTAAAAGGTTGGATAAAATAACATCAAAACACCCTTCCATGAAAAAGTTTCTAATGTTATATTTCAATTTTATGACTCCTTACTTTTCTTTGTTCTTTTTCAAAAAAAGTGTGATAATCTTCCCATTTTTCATGTATTCATGCATTAAAAAAAGTTTTCCAAAATACCTTTCTCCTGAAACCTTTCTTTAAAAAAACAGAAATATAAAAAAAAAAAAAAGGACATATAGAAGGAAAACGAGAAAAAGGAACCAGGAGCCACGCACCCACTCCCCATCCCCAGCACTGAACAGCAGCATTTGTGGAAAGGCTGAGAGAGCCTGAAGGGGGATTTGAACTCTAAGCCCTGGAAAGACAAAATTTAGAAACTGGCAGCTGAGAAGCATGTGGGTAGGGTGGGGCTGGGAACACAAGCCACGGGCTACAGACTGTTTAAGAAACAACTGACACCCCAAGTCCCCTCTTCCGCTTTAGCAGACTTGTGACGTGCCCTCTTGACCCTCACAAAGAAATCTGGGCGAGGCCGGGTGAGGGGCAAGACGCCCCACCGACAGCGTGACAGCCAGGGCCTGCTCTCCGGAGCCGGGAGGCCCCCTCTCTGCTCAGCCCCTCGCCAACACAGCAGGCCTGTCACCGGCCCGACAGGAAGAAAGTTAAGGAACATCTAAGTAGCTGGGAGCCTTAGTCCCTGGGAAACAGAAATGGCAAAGGGAGGAATAGGCCCCTTGACAGCTATTTTTTCTTAAAAGCCTTATTTATACTACTACTGAATTGCATTTATGCTCATTTATATTTTTTCTAAATTTATTTTTTTAATTTTATTTATAAATACAAGCTGGGGTACAGGCCAGAGATGTGGGGCGGCGAGAGGGCTCACCAGAGACAGAGTGGGGAGCAGAACAGGCAGATCAGAAGTACACTGCTGAGGGGAGCAGCGGGTGAGGCAGGAGAGGTCTGCCTCAACTCCACACGAACCTCAACTCCACGTCGAACTCGCATCGCCGCTGCCGACAGCTCCACAGTGCAGCGCTCAACCGCTGCGCCACCGGGGAGGCCCTATGCTCATTTTTAAACCATGTATTTATATAACATTTTGACAAAAATTATTTTTAAATTGGATTATCATGCACCCATTGCAGGTTTCATTTTGTTGCTCTTGTGCTAACCTGTAGGTCATTTTCGTCCTTACCTTCTTCCCACCTGGCTTCTCCACAGTGAACACTTCACTCCAGATCTGAATCCCCGTGGTTTCTGGGTCAGAGCCCCCTCGCCATGAAAATCCGGTTAATGGTTCTTCTGGGTCACCCAACCAATTTGAATGGCCACCTTCCTTCTATTAGAGAAATTAAAATTTTCCATTACATCTTACATTTTGAGTTAGTTCATACATCAAGGATAATTCATGAGTTTATTTTTGCTCTTTTGGGTATAAAATGCAAGAATTCCAGCTCACCTGGGAATATAAGTACCGTAGCATGAAGTCCAGAAAGAAGGACTTGCCCTTCCGGAAGGCACCGGCCACCGACACCACCACCACATCGAGGTCCCGGATGTGATCCTGCAACAAGATGCTGGCCAAGGCTTTCTCCTCTAGCTCGAAGGAATGCTGGTCTTTCTGAACCAACACCACCTGCACTGGGCCAGGTTTTCCACTCTCCATGGCATCACCTGTTATCGCAAAGAAAAGAAAAAAGCACGAATATTTCTAAAATATGTATTTGTGAACAGAAGAGCGCACACAAGAGCACTGACCATAAACATAAAAATGATAAATCAGACTTCACAAAAATTGGTTTTTTGCCCATTAAAAGACAACATTATGGGGGCCTCCCTGGTGGCACTGGGGTTAAGTCTCAGCGCTATCACCCTGGCGGCCTGAGTTAGATCCCCAGCCAGGGAGCTGACCCACATGGGGCAGCAGACCTCTCCTGTCTCGCCTGCTCTTCCCCTCAACAGTGTATTTCAGTGGATCTGGCTGTTCTGCTCCCCACTCTGTCTCTGGTGAGTCCTCTTACCCCATGCACCTCTGGCCAACACCCCAGCTCTTACATGTATAAAAACTAAATAAAATACACCATTATGAGGGTAAAAATGCAAACCACAGACTGGGAGAAAATATGATAACCATATCCACAGAACTCATAGTGGGGCCTCCCTGGTGGCGCAACAGGTTAAGTCTCAGCACTATGAAGCTGTCCACAGCCACTGCAGCACGCATTCGATCCCCGGCCAGGGAGCTTCTCACATGGCGCAGCAGACCTCGCCTGCCTCGCCCGCTGTTTCCCTCAGCAGTGTATTTCAGTCAATCCGCTTGTTCTGCTCCCCGCTCTGTCTCTGGTGAATCCTCTCACCACCACCCCCAGCTCTGGCCTACACCCCAGTTCTGGTATGCATAAATAGAATAAATCTTTAAAAAAAAAGGAACACAAGAATCAATATAGAAGTCAAGAAAAGACAACTATTCTATTTCAAATATAGTAATGGACAAAAAGATCATGAACGAGCACTTCATTTAAAAACATATGCAAAGGGTCAATAATCATGAAAAAGGTGCTTTCACACCATTACTTATCAGAGAAAGTAAACCATAATGAAGTGCCATTACTGGCCCGCCAGATTGGAACAAATTTAAAAGACCAACAATATGAACTGATGGAGAGGATTTGGTGTAAATGGAATGCTCAGACTTTCAGGTGGAGTGCAGCCCCCTGGGAAAACTGTTTGGCAGTATCCACAATAACCAAACACACGATGACCCAGCAATTCTGCCGGAGGTGTCCCTAAGGAAAATGCTCATGTCCCACAAAAGGCACATCTACCGGAATGTTCGCACCGGCGTAACTCAAAACAGTCCAAAATTGGAATAACCCAAATGTCCATCAGCATTAGACACTGTCTTTGGCATACATTATTTTATTTAATCCTCAAGACAATTCCAGGAGGTAAATAATACTGCCCCATTTTAAAAATAAGGAAACTAAGACAAAAGTTAAGCACCTTACCCAAAAGGTCCTGGAGAAAAGCTTGAAAAGTTCTTCAGTTGGCTGTTTTTCTTAATAGTCACTCTTAAATAACCTAGTCAAAGTGTCAGAGGCAATTCATTCTAAAGTTCAAAAATCAAGCACTAAGAGTTTCCCTACCATGGTTGAAAACAGAAAGTTATTCTCTGAAATTCAGAGCCCCTGAGCAGCTGCAGATTTATGCAACGCTTACCCAGAACAACTACTGGGGCTTAGAGAAGGAGGCCAAAGCGCTACTTCCAAGGTGAGAGCACACACCGCTATTAGGAGAGACATTTTTCAGGGAGTTAAAAGGACTTTATGATTTTAACAATCATGTATTTTAATATTAGGAAACCTAAGAATTAGATTTTAATGGACTATTACTTAGAAGCAGGCTAAGTTTAAAGTGTGAGGGTAGGTATTCAGTAAAGCACAGTACAGGTGGGCAAAAAAGGCCCCAAATCCTAAATATGATCAGGCCCAGGGGCTCTCACCAAGGAGGCGGTGAAGGCCGCAGGGTCACAGGGGAGCTGACAAGACAACCCGCCACACTTGACCCTTCCAGGCGGCCCGGCTACTGCTCACGGTTCACATTTATCCTATCAGAGCAACAGGGATCCTGCACTTTTTGTTTTTTCAGACTAGTGGAAAGCAAGTTATAGATTAAATGTCATGCTGCTACTGTAACAAATGTTTACCAATGTTTTTCTCTGCCATTGTTGCCTGGGTAAAAAGGGAAACATTTCTGTGAATAATCTCTTAGGGTTCTTGTTGCCCAAACGGCAAGTGAAAGACTTTTAGTCACTGATACGAAAGAACTAAGGAGAACAACTATTCAGACCCTGTGGGTAACACATGTGAAGTGCTGTGCAGTACTCAAAGCAGCCCCCAAATCCCTCAGATGGCCGGTTATGGCCCCAACATTTGCCCCCACCCCCGTGGTGATGGATTTTTGGCTGGGCATATCTAACTGCCCAACCCCATCCTGCAGCTAGTGACAGGAAATGATGCAACAACTTCCAGGTCACGCCTCTTCCCCGCTCCTGCTGGCTGCAAGTCAGCGCAGCGCTGAGTCACCTGGACCAGGCCTAGGAAGGTAACACCCCAAGAATATGAAGTAGCATGGTTAAGAGGGCCAAGGACTGTGAGCAGCAGGCCGCCGACCTGGTTCACTTTTTGGTGAAAGAAGGAAAAATGTCAACCTTTTTAAAAACATTTATTTGGAGCTCTGGCAGATACAGTCAAACCCAGGAAGCAAAAGCCCTCACACTTCACAACCACATTCAAGTCCCAGTGCTTCACCGATTTCACTGTTAGAGCTCACTGAGCTCCGTGAGGGCGCTGGCACACAGTAGGCACACAACCAACAACTGTACCCAGAGTGAGGCAATCACCCCAAGGGTGCAGGCAGTGTCCTCGAAGCAAAAGGCAGGGAAGACAGAGTTTCAAGAGCTCCAGAAGCTGAAACAACCCAGTGATCAAAATGTGTGCAGTTCTGCACGAGGAATCACACTGCAAAGGAAGTTAAAGAGGTTGAGAAGGACAACTGGGGGGGGGGGGGAGGGTTAGGAGGTGATAAAGCTCACTCATCTCTTCCTCTCCATCTATTACACAGAAAAAAGGGTGAGAACCAGGCTGTTTACACGTAGGGAACAGACTGGGCAGGCTGGGTTAAAAAAAATCTTGTTCCTCTGGTTTGGGTACATTTAAGGAAAAACTCCTTTTGGAGTCCTGTGCCTTACATTTCAAACTGTACACATCGCGCTCAACCTAAACCTGCAGAGCGGCTCACGCGCTGCCCTAAGACAACAGGACTGACTCTATCACTGACTTTCCAGGTAAAAACTTTCTTTCTACTCACTCCTTTCCAGATGTCCTACCAATGTCCTTTCTGATCTACCCTGACATCTCAGACCACCCAACCCCTCAGATCCCTTCATCGAAGCCTTGGGGCCCTCTCCCTCATGCCACGCCCCCTCCACCTTCCTTGCTCAGCGCTCCCCAAGCCACCGCGCCCACGTGCTGTTCGATGGCGTTGCCGCATTTCTTAGGTTTGCACCTTCGTCACCTGCAGACGTATCATGACAGCAACTACATTCCAGCATTCAAACTAGAAGTCCAAGTTATGAATTGAGCGCAAATCTCCAAACCCCAAGTTACAGCCTTTCACCCCTCACCCTCCTCCCCGCTGCCTTATTTCCTCTTAATTTCTTATTCTCTTCACCCTCCCAGGCAAATTTATTCCCATCAGTCCTTCTACTAGAAAAGAAGAAAGGACTCAGGTCCCGTCCAGCCTTGATTCCAAAATTTCAAATGTACACCCTCTTCAACGCTTTGCTCCCACATCTGAAATGCCTCCTCTGCTTGACGCCAGGCACTTACTCAAGCCCCAGGACTCACGTTCGCCCACCCCGCCTCCTCTCAGACCTATCACTCTACAGGGACAGAGAAAACAGCTCTGCACGCCAGGCAGGGCGTCCTGGCCCCTCACTTTCTCGCCTTTAGAATCCAAGCTCTAAAAGGCAGGTCTGCGCAGTCCGGCAGCCATCAGGAAGCCAGGGACAGCGCTCTGCGCATGGCAGGCATCCAGTCAACATCTGCGGGCCAGGGCCTCCCTGGTGGCACAGTGGGCTCAAGCGCTGCACTCTGAAGCTGTCCAGAGCCGCTGCAGCATGAGTTCGATCCCCGGCCAGGGAGCTTCCCACATTCCTGCCTCGCCCGCTGCTCCCCTCAGCAGTGAACTTGAGTCCATCTGCCTGTTCTGCTCCCCACTCTGTCTCTGGTGAACCCTCTCGCTGCCCCACACCGCTGGCCTACATCCCAGCTTGCATGTATAAATAAATAAATCTTTACCAAAAAAAATTAATGGGCTAAATATGACAGTGAATATAAATTCTGAAGCACTGTGGCTCCATTTACATATAAATTTAGTACCTATCTCAAAGCAGTGTCCACGCATGTTAGGGGCTCGCTACGTGTGGATCCACTTTCCTATTTCCACTAAAACCTTGGACACACTATTACACCACTCGTTACAGAGTTGTCGTACTGTAATCAGGATTCATCAGCCAGACTGGGAAGTAGGGGAAATGCCATGTCCAGCGCACTATACAGCACGGAGAGTAGGTTTCCTAGTACTGTGAACATCAAACCCAGCAGTACAGGTAAAACATCGCAGTAAAAATCAGTTTCTTTCCTTCCGTCTCCCAGTCTCCTTCCTTCCACTGCTAAAGCCCTTAAAGCTAAGTCTTCACCCACTTGCTCTCTACCCCCTCCTTGGCTTTCTTCTCAACCTGCTGTAACTCTTCTCTAGTTTATCAATCGCTTGCCAAATCCAGCGGCCGCCTTCTTGCTTCTCATTCAAGATTATGAACGGTGAGAAATGCCACCCATTTCTAAAACTTCTTAAAACCTTGTGACCATCTTAAAACCTCTTACCAACTCCTTTCACTAGCTCTCTTTCTTCATTCCAGCTCCCTGTGGACACACACAAGTGTTCCTCTTCAGTCTTCCATAGCTCTCATTCACCTCCTCAAGGAGCTCTTCATTCTGATAATTTCACTATAACCTTTCTTTCAATGATGCAACTTCAGTAGTTTCAAAAGTGTATTCAGATCCAAAAGCACAAGTGCCTAAGGGCCCGATTCACCTAATAATTCCACCTTCACTTCAGCTCTGCAATAATATGTAGAAATATCTGGGCCTAAGAGTCAGAAGACAAGTTGTTGTTGCAGTTCCACCACTACCAACCCAGCACACGAGGCCTGTCCAGTCTTCAGCTCAACAGCTCGGGGAGCCAAGGGCTGAGCCTCGAGCAAGCCTCCTGGTGCGGATACTGCGTCAGCCTACATTTGTGACATCAAAATGAACCCGCTTGTGTTTGCTCCTCTCAGTGACGCTACTGCTCCCCTCAGCCTATCTCCCCTGACTCTATCTTCCTATACGCAACAGACCACTGAACCCTAGCATTTCTTCCTCCCCTGCTGTAATTCTGCTTTTGGCAAAGGTGGTTGTCCTGGTGAGGCAGCATGTATAGGAGCAAGACCGTTCCCCACAATCAGGAAGACCCCAGTTCTGGGCCCGGTGTAGCGCTGTCTGCAACAGCGTAAGCGACCTCGCTTCTTGGCGTCTGTGTCCTCTACAAAACCAGGCAGTTACCTGACGCTGTTTCCTACTTCTAAAACTCAGTGACTCTTGAATTGACAGTTTCCTGCATCTCCTAAACTAGCCAAACTTGCTAGCTAACTTATTCACGCCTTGACTTCACTGAAACTGTACAGACTTGGCTCAAGAACAGATCAAAATTCATGAGGATAAAAACATTAAAGCAAATTGCTCAATAAGGACCCACACAAAATACTGGGTGCAAAGGAGGGAAGGGCTCCTCCTAATTGCAGTGAATTTATTACCACTTCTCAGGAATCTCTGCTCTGGAGGGGACCAGGAAAACCTTGGGGGCAAACTTACATGCCTTCTTCTCCTTTAGCAAAGTGATTATGTCCCAAGCATTCTGAGACAACAGTTAATGTTTGCTTATATGAACAATTAATTCTATACTACATATACATATAATAATAACGATGTGACATCTATGTATATATACAGAGATATGGACTGACCAAAGTCACATCCGTCATTCATACACATGTAAATAAACTTGAAACCAACGTTTAAAAAAAAGTGAGTGGTAAAAACATGGATTATTGTAACAAAGAGCTTATAGTAATACTGTATCAATCATCACTTCAAGGAGAAACTGTTACAAATAGTTGAATAATTAAAAGTACTTTAGTAGTTTACAGACAGTTACAACTTTTCTTGTAATTATGTTTTTATCCTTTACTTTTGGTACAACACACCCTAATCAGATCAACCAATAGGTTTAAATGTCTTCAAATAATCTCTGTAATAACGGCATTCAATACACCAGCTCTGCACGAAAAGGACAACCACCACCCCGTAAGATGAAGTTAAAAGACTGCGGGGCGAAATGATTATAGAGATGAAGAGATCTGTGCATATAAGGGCTAGCTTTCTAGAATTAGCTCTTAACTCAGTTTTCAAAAGCCTTAAAAGAACTGCATAGGTTGAATCAAAGTAGATGAGACTATTGAACCATAATGAGCCTTTTCAGTCCTATGGAAAACATAAAAATTGAAGAAGTTCCATTAGAAAAAAGGCTCAAATATTTGAGTCTGTGAACAGTGATAAATTGCATGAAACCAGTTCATTGATGCAGTTATAACTGCTATTTCAGGAAACTCAATTTCTCAACCTCAGCACTAAATTTCCTCCCATGCAGGAGGAAGCATTTTGAGACCCCCCCAAAATGTCTCCAAACATTATTAAAATCTCTATGGTGGCTGAACCACCCTGGATTAAGAACACTGGGGTAAAGTCAGCCTCAGCACTCCCCCTTACTGTCGAGATCCAGAAAGCAAATTCAAGTTACAGAAACACTTCCCTTGAATGCATGAGTCAGAGTAAAGCTATGATCTGAGGTTCCCACTCTCCTTGCAGATACCACATTATGGAGAGCAATACACCCAAAACCATATTCATGGGCTGCTCCTGCTGGCAGCCTCAACAGTTCCCAATGCAAAGACAAAGCCAGAAAAAGCACATCAGCATCTTCCAGGTAAGCCTCAGGAAACCCTGGACTGCTGAGTGTGGCGCCTTCTTGGTGATGGTGGGGTATGCTTCTATAGACTGTCTTAAGGCATCAAATATGCAGGTAGATACATATATTATTAAGATTGTTTCAGCAAAAACTACTACTTAAACCTAACTAAACAAAATATTGGGGGAAATTTTCATTCCAATTAAAGGAAGCTTTTTCTCACTTCATGTGTTGTCAAAAATCTGTACTGTAGCACAGAATGCTAAGCAAAACCACATTTTCTTTGACAACTAAGAACTTTGTCGTGCTTCATGATTTATGAAAATCAATTATGACTAAACAGTATTGAAGATTCAGAAATGCAGAGACGAGACTGCATCTAAAAATAATGCCAAGTTATTTTGCATGGGGAAAAAATTTTTTTTAATAAATTGAGTTCAATATACATCTTACTTGACTCCTAAAAATAAAAAGGACAAAATTAATCTGGTTACCAAGTTTACTTTCTGTGTTGCAGCTAATTAAGTTTGTCTTCATTAGCAATACTGACTTGGATTCCTTATCATTCAAGGCATTAATAGAAAGTTCAGCAACTCCTTTGCTTATTAATCGCCAACTTTCAGGAAAGTCTGTTTCCTAATTTGTAATACACTTTAGCTGTGAAATATATTTTCATGTTCTGACAATCAAAATGCATGCCAAGAAAAAGCATTTTTTAGAAATCTATACAGAAGAGCAACTTCTCAAAACACTGAACTTATAAATTATGCTTCCCATAAAGTAACAAATCAATTCAAATGTAGGCAACCACCTTCAGTTAAATTTGTTAGTAAGAAGATTAGTTACTTAGGTCCTTTTAACTGCTGGCTGATCCCAGAAAGAATTAAATCAGAATCTAAGACTCAAGCACAGGCAGACGTAAGAAACACAGCTGTAAAGCAACTAATTTTTTTCCCTTTTAGATGTGTTCCCTCTTTTTCCCATTAGCGTTTTTTAGATGGCAAGTGTCTAGAATCTCAAAAATAACCTGGGAAAACGCTTTAAAATTCAGACTTAAAGCTGTAGTTATAGGAACAGTTTCTCAATAAGAAACACAGGCCCTTAAATTTTTTAAGAGGCACGCCAATCATCTAGATAAATTCTAAAGCAGTTCTCACACAAGTTCACACAATCTAGGGTCCCCTAAGATACTTCAAGGTTATCGTTAAAAGAATATACAACCATGGCCTCCCTGGTGGCATAGGGGTTAAAGTTTCAGTGCGATCAAGGTATGGCCAGCCACTGAGGCATGAGTTTGATCCCCACTAGGGAGCTGACCCACACAGCACAGCAGACCTCTCCTGTCTCGCTCGCTGCTCCCCTCAGCAGTGTATTTCAGTAGATCTGCCTGTTCTGCTCCCACCTCTGGTCTACACACAGTTCTCCTATGCATAAGTAAATAGATATCTCTTACACACACACACACACACACACACACACACACTCACACACACGACCTAAGTTTAATAACAAACACTGGGGAATGCATGAGGTGGTGAGGATTTCGTATTTCTTGTCCTGACAATTCTGTCATTTCATTTTAAATAACTAAAGAGCATATCCTTCATTCTATGATTAAGGCCCCCCCAAAAGAAAAATGCTCTGTGCTGCACCATTAAAAAAAACATTTATTGAAGTATTCAGAACAAGCCCTGTTTAGTGAAACTTAGACAATCATGCCAGCACCCAGCATCACATTTATGCCCTACTGTTATTTTTCTTAATGTCACGACTGCCCCAATGAGATTACAGACCAGCTAATAGGATAGTCACCAGTGCCAGCTTCACTCTGAGAGCTCCTGTTCATGCAAATATTGCCCTCTCCGGTACCAATGCAGCAACAGGGCTTTTCTAGACTACGAGCTACCTTCTGTGGCGATTGAAAAGTAGCACTAATTTGAATTTCAGCGCACGGCAATGCCCAGTACTTGTGGCTGACTATGTAATTTTGAACTATGTAATTTTGTTTCTCCAATCTGCTTCCCCAAACCAAGCTAAAACGTGGTCCGCTAACTTTTCAGCCTTTCACACAACACGCCACCTAAGTTCCTATTCACATTTGAGGGCTGGGATTTATCAAGTCTTCCAACAATGGTTTTGGTGTTTTCTTTTCGCTTTTAGATTCCGCAAAGGAAATTTCTGGCAGCCTCCACAGGGCACGCCTAAGACTAGAGCCAGATAAAGTGACAGATGGGGCCACACCGTGGATGTATGGTAATTCTATTTTGTTTTAATACTTTTCTCGCTTTTTATGTCTTCAGAAGAAAACCTCCCTGTACCCAACGTCGTTTAAAAAACTTACAAAAAACAGCAGGCCACACACATTCTATCTCCTTTAGGCAGATAAGGCGGGTGAAAACCAACTTTCCCGGCGCTTCTGGCTGGCAGAGCCGCAAGGGCTCGCACAAAGCTCCGTCCCAAGCACCTCCCAACGCCCGGCGCTGCGCCCCGGCTCGACAACAGCGCGGTCCCCTCCGTCTGCCCGGCCGGGCGGCTCAGCTGGGCCGCAGCCTCCAGGCGCCGCCCCGGCCCCTGACGCTCCTCGGGCGCGGCGGGGTGCGGGGCCCGAGCCGACCCCCCGCCCCCGCCCCGGCGCGAAGGGAGGCGCCGCCCGCGCCCGCCCGGCCCCCAAATCGCGGGCCGAGGGGCCCCGGAGAGCGAGCGCGGCCCCAGCCCCGGGGCCGAGGGGCGACGGCGCGGGCGGTCCCCGCGGAGCCACAGCAGGGAGCGCCGAGGTGGCCCGCAGCGGGTCCGGGGGAGTGGGGCGCCTCACCTGCTCCTCCCGAGGGCGCCGCTACCGCTCGCTGAGGGGACAACATGGAGCCTCCGCCTTCAGCAGAAGCAGCAGGGCGCAGAGAGGGGCGGGCAGGGGCGGGAACGAACCAGGCCCCGGAGGCGGGCAACGGGCGGGGCTTGGGCTCTAGAAGAAACTAAGGCGGAAGAGGGGCGCGCGGAGCCGCCAGGGAGCGAGCGCCGGGCACGTCGGCCAGGCCGTCGGGCGGCCAGAGCCGCGGCCAGCGTGGGACTGCCGGGGCGGGAAAACGCACGCGGCCGAATCCCGCCACTGCCCGGAGCCTGTGCGCGTGCGCGTGCGCGAGAGCGCGCCGCCGGCCACCTGGGCTGGACCCTGGAGACCACGACCCTATGGGAGTTGGAGTCCCACGCGCTCCAGGTTCCTCCCGCCTGTGGTGTCTATCCTCCGCCCTCACCCGAGGCTGGAAGGAAGCTGGAGAGGCCCGCAGCTTGGCGCGCCTCTCCGACGACTGAACTACAACTCCCAGCAAGCCGTGCGGGGAGAAGAGCAGGAGGGCCGGGAGGAGTCCTCCTGCGAGCCCAACCTGGCGCTTCGGCTATTGAACTACAATTCCCAGCAGGCCGTGCGCTAAGCAGAAGGGAAGGAGGGACGGGCGGGATCCGCCTGCTAGCCGCGCCTCGTCCCCAGCGTGGACACCGGCTGGAGCTGGAGGCCTTGAGGTAGCTGGCCTTGAACCCCATTGACCACCTTGAGACGATTTCTTGCTTAATGCTGAGGGGGGGAGAGGGCCCCAACTCTAGGTGACATGAGCCTCACTGGTATTATTTTTAATGATTTTTACTTCATTACCACCATCCTCAGTTTCACCCTGTAGTCCTGTCCCTGGCTGAGTCCCACTGTGCACCATCAACACTTTCTAGTTGAAAGTAAGAACTTGCAATGAAACCCCTTCCATTGGTTTTGATCAGGCGTGGCCTCAGGTTTATAGGGGCCTGTTTTGAAGCTGCCTTTTTTTTTTTTAGGTTTATTTTTATTTATTTATGCAGAGAAGAACTGGAGTCTAGGCCAGAGGTGGTGGTTGGAGAGGAATTTACCAGAGGCAGAATGGGGAGCAGAAGAGGCAGATTGACTGAAATCCACTGCTGAGGGGAGCAGTGGGGGGAGACAGGAGAGGTCTGCTGCGATGTGTGGGTCAGCTCCCTAGAAGGGGATGGAACTCAGGCCTCAGTGGCTGATCATAGCTTGATAGTGCTTAGACTTTAACCCCTGCACCACCAGGGAGGCCCTGAAGCTGCTTTTTGTGAGCACACTCATACTTGATCTGTAAGGTAGTTCAAAACAAAACATGGTTCCCTGAAAATGCTTCTATTCACACTTAAAATGTGAGGAGAAAATGTCAGTTGCCACAAATGATAAATATTGGGGAGAGACAGAATTTGTTTGGGGAAGGGGTGGGGGGTATCCCAAAGAAGGGTGGTAAGAAGCTGCTGGAACCTGTGGGAGGCTAAAGCATCCATACACCACCACCACCTCTTGGCATCGCCATTGCCTCATTCCTTCGACTCACTCTCTTGTTCCTTTAATGTTAAGCACCTAACTTTTGCTTTGGGGGATTACTCCATTTTCTTTTGTCTCTGCCTTAGCTATTGTAACCTTCCCAGAACCTCTTTCCAGCTACCTCTCTAGGCCCTGCCAAGCTTTTGAGCTATTTTTTACTTCCCAGATGATTAGACCAAGATGAAAAGGTAATGATGATTCTGCCTTATTTTACCTAAAGAGCGCCTGTTTTGATTTTGATACCCCTACCCCTTTTGATTCCCACCCTTTCATTTGCACCCCCCAGCCCCCAACTCTCAATATTATTTAAATACTCTCCTATAGATTTAAAGAGTGGAGATTAGATATAAATCTGCTTGTGCGAGGAAGAACCATCAGGGCAAGTGGTTATTGGGGTTTTACAATGGATGTGGGCAGGCAGGACCTACAGGATGACACAAATGTGGATCATTATGTGCATGATCAGAGAGAGAGAGAGACAGGAGGGGCCAAAGGCCAATGGTTCTTCACAATTACAACCTTCAGTGTAAGAGTTTAATATTGTATGCACAGCCATTATTTTCTACTCCCCTTCTTACATTATCATTCTCCATAAGACCTCTTACCACCTGACTTGTGCTTTACTTTTCTTTTTGCCTCTTACCACTGTAATATAAGTGATAAGGAATGGGAAATTTTGTCGATTTTTGTCCATTGCTTCATCCCTAGTCTCTCAAACTGTGCCAAAGAAGGTAGATGTCACAGCTAACACTGCTGGCTCATTTTCTTGCTCCTTTAAAATTTAGTGCCTAACTTCTGCTTTAAAAAAAAAAAAGATTTATTTATCTATGCATACAAGCTGGGGTACAGGCCAGAGGCGTGGGGCTGCAAGAGGGTTCACCAGAGACAGAGTGGGGAGCAGAACAGGCAGGTCAACAGAAATACACTGCTGAGGAGAGCAGCGGGTGAGGCAGGAGAGGTCTGCTGTGCCATGTGGGAATCTCCCTGGCAGGGCGTCGAACTCGTGTCGCCGCTATTGACAGCTACACAGCACAGCACTTAACCACTGCGCCATCAGGGAGACTTCTGCTTTTGAACAAAATTCCCTGTTCTATTTTATTTATTTTTAGATTTATTTATTTATTTATGCATAGAAGAACTGGGGTGTAGGCCACAGGTGCAAGGGATGAGAGAGGATTCACCAGAAACAGAGTAGAGAGCAGAATAGGCAGATTTACTGAAGTACACCACTGAAGGGAGCAGCAGGCAAGACAGGATAGGTCTGCAGTGCCATGCGGGCCAGCCCCCTGGCCAGGGGTCGAAATCAGGCTGCAGCGGCTATAGCCTGATAGTGCTGAGACTTAACCTATATACCTGTTCTTTTTTTTTTTTTAAAGATTTATTTATTTATGCATACAAGCTGGGGTACAGGCCAGAGGCGTGGGGCAGCGAGAGGGTTCACTAGGACAGAATAGGGAGCAGAATAGGCAGATCGACGGAAACACACTGCTGAGGGGAGCAGCGGGCGCGGCAGGAGAGGTCTGCTGCATCATGTGGGAATCTCCCTGGCCGGGCATCAAACTTGCATCGCTGCTGCCGACAGCTCCAAAGCGCAGCGCTTAACCACTGCGCCACCCGGGAGGCCCCTATATACCTGTTCTTTTAAGGGGTCCCTGTAGAGAGCCACTGAAATCCATCCTTTCAGGAAATGACCAGCAAGTACTGACATTACGTCTGTCTCAATACAATATCAAGGTGAACATTAGTCCATCGGCCTTCCTCATACCTTGCTGCAGTTTTTGGCATTTGGAAACAGTACATATTGTAGGTGGGTTTTAAGATCAGTCACAGTTTATAAAGCAATTCTGCTAAACAAATCAAAAAACGTGTTTGTTGTTTTTAAAGATTTATTTATTTATGCACACAAGCTGGGGTATAGGCCAGAGGTATGAGGCAGGTGAGAGGCTACACCAGAGACAGAGTGGGGAGCAGAACAGGCAGATCAACTGAAGTACACTGCTGAGGGGAGAAGTAGGCGAAGCAGGAGAGGTCTGCTGTGCCATGTGGGAAACTCCCTGGCTGGGGATCGAACTCATGCTGCAGTGGCTCTGGATAGCTTCATAGTGCTGTGACTTAACCCGCTGCACCACCAGGGAGGCCCAAAATGTGGTTTTTTGGTAGGAGTTATTTCCCTCTCAAATATCCATGGTCTTCAAAATAATGAACATTCAAACTGCTAAATCTGAGGATCCTGATTATAGCCTGCCTTCAGCCATCTCACTCAAAATTGAGTCATGGGGTGAGATCAGAGGCTGAGCTTTCCTTGTAGCTTTCCAGAAGCAAGCAACTAATGTGGAGACATGTGTGAGTGGTTCAGGCCGCTGGCTCTGGGGTCACACTGACCTGTTTTTGAATTCTGGCTCTGATGCTCACTACTCTGCAACCTTGGGTGAGTTACTTACCCTCGTGAACCCATTTCATCATCTGCCAAATTATCTGAATACTCCAGCCACAGAGTTGTTGTAGGTTAAATGAGATGTGTTTGGCAACAATGACTGATGCATGGATAGTGCTCAAAAATTGGTAATCATCACACTCATTCTGGAAAAGCAAAGCAAACTTATGAATACTCAAGATACTCATGTATTTTATGAAGCACAAATACAGCAAAATTGTTTCCTGTTAAATTGACATCCATTGGTGACTCAGGTTCCAAAGCTTTCCAAAAATAGGGTGTTTGTTTATGCCAGGCACAGTGCTAGGCACAAAAATATTTAAGACACATTCCTGTCCTCTAGAGACTCAAAGTCAAGAGAATAATTATCAAGCCAAGAAAGTAATTATCACTCACATGACAGGACACAGTGGAACCTTCTCTTTTACCATCTACCTGCCGGATCCATGTTTAAGCAGCAGTCTAGCCCCTGAGAAAGGACAGATAGGAATACTGGCATCCCTAGGTGTCATTTAAATATCTGTTCCTTTGCTTTTGTGTAAAATGAGGAAATGTCTTTGTATACCCATTTATAAAAAGAAAATAAACAGATGAGTGTATCTAGAAGATATGGTACATATACACAATGGAATATTAGTCAGCGATCAAAAAGGAAAACATTCCATTTGTGGCAACATGGATGGAGCTGGAAGGGATTAGGCTAAGTGCAATTAACCAGGAGATACACTTATTTGTGGAATACAGAGATATCAAACAGCAGGTCAAAGATAAACATTAAAGCCAACCCTGAAAGCTGTCCATATAGATCTGAGGCATCCCAGGGGAAGACGTGGGGAGGGGAGAGCAGAGTGGACAATGGTGGAGGACTATGGGTGCTATACTGTGAAAAATATTAAGAAGGCAGTAAAACAATGGTCCTTCATTAAATAATAAGAAAGAAAGAGAGAGAGGAAGGGAGAAAGGGAGGGAAAGAGAAATTTGTCAATCTCACATCATAGGGTAAATATCAGACCCATCCTCAACAGAATAACACACTAAAAATTCAAGACTTGTCAACTGCTTCATTGTTACTTCAACCAACAGCACAGCTAAGAAAAAAATCTTAGAATTTACTGTTAAGGATGCCAGAATGTGTACAGCATGCTATCAATTGTATTTGGAAGGGCGCATGTGGTTATAGATTTGCTATATTCACCCTTGTTTGCATCGGCCACAGAAAGCTCTTAATTAATTATTGATGTGCATGTAGACAAGAGGTTAGTGGATGGAGAGGGGCTAGAGATAGAAAAAGACTTTATAGTATATGCATTTTAAAATATACCTATGAATAAACATATATGACTTGTGAATGGATTCAAAATTTTTTAATTAAAATGTGATTTTTCTCCTAAATATCAAGGGAAAAATGGGGTAATGAGATGGCCGAGAAGCTGTGTGACACTAGCTATATAGATACTTCCTCTAAGGCCAAGGTCAAGTGAGGCTCTGCTGTTCAGTGCCTCACAGCAAAACTTGCTCCATGGAAATCCTGAGAAATGGCTATGCTCCAGTAAGCACTTAAAAAAAAAATCTCATCTAAGCCATTCCCTGGCACAAAATTTTCACCGAATCCCCATTAGCCTTAAGACAAAGTCTCAATTCTTTACTGCTATATTACTGCCTCCCCACACCCTGGCCCTATTGTATCTCCCCCATTTTATCTCCCTCTCTACCCAATTCAAGGCCTGTGCTCTAGCCAACCACACCCAAAACACCTTACACACCATCATACTTCTCCGCCTGTACCACCGCAGATTGCCCTGCAGACTGTTGCAGGAAGGCAGGCTGGGGAGAGGAGGGGGAGCAGGGAGCCAAAGAAATCAACCTTCTGCTAGAAAAGCAGCACTGAGGTGCAGAGTAGCTGGACTGGGAAGACCTTGGCCTTAGAGAATGGTATCTATACATGGAGTGTCACACTTAGCTTCTTGGCCATCTCATTACCCCTTTTTTGTGATTCCTCTATCTAGAAGGATGTCTTTGTATACTTGCGTAAAAGCACCCCCAGAATCTGCTTCCCACATCTTAACAACCTCCTTAACTCTCCAAACTCCTAACATTGTCCTTCATAAATCCTCCCTAAGCTACTGTAACTCCATGATAATTCCCTCCCTCCTTAAATCATACAGTTCTCTTACCACCTAATCATAGCATTATAGTTTTGTATTGTTTATAGTTGCCTTTAATTTGTATTTTTTAACTTTCTGTGAATGTGTCCTAAACCCCAACTAGCTTGTAAGCTTATTGAAGACAGGACAAACATATTTTTTGAATCCTTCCAAATTTCCCAGGAGAGAGTCATACATGCAGCAGGTAAACATTTGTGGCATAAACGATGTCTACAAATAACATCCCAAGCTGGGTTAGTCTCAGGGAAGTGGACTGGTACATCAAAAGAGAGCAGGAAGGAAAGCCAGCTTCAAGAATTGAACTTAGCACAGAAGCCTCTTGTGTAAAAAGGTCACAAGAAAACACCAAGGCCACATCAGTTATTGATTTTTAGTGTCTTTTCTCAATCTCTAGCTATCATGGAAATGGGCATCCTTTTCAGCCAGGATCACCAGTTCCTAGCAAAAATTGTCAGGGGGAGGAACCAGCATTATTCCTTTCTTTATCCAGCACCTAATCATGTAGTTTTAAATTTTACACTTTTATCAGAATGGGTGGATAACTAGCCTGGTTATCAGATCAGCTTGTATATTTCCCTTTGTCATCTAAAGGACAGCTTGCTGCATTATCAAGGATGCTTTAAGTGCCAGAGTAAGATATTTGGCCGCCAAGTTATTTTGGGAAATATTCTTCTGTGCCCTTTTTCAGAGTGTTGCAATGGCCAAGAGTTGTCTTTTTTGTTTTTTTCCCCTATCTGGGCTTTACCTGACCTTAAAAACTGTCAAGGGCAGATGTAGTTCACTGCCTGTTCTAGAAGATTTCCAAGAGTCCGATCGCTTTCCTCCCTGTGGCCTCCTGGCTGACTCCCTCCCACTTCATGAGGCGGCATCTTTATAGGATCTGCTGATCCTGCAATGGTCCTTCATCGATTGCTGCTTTAGCAATAACCAGGCCTACTGCCTCGATTTTTATTATTTACAGTCTATGTTCCCCTTTTTAAAAGAATTACATACCTTTCAAATATTTTGATCAGCTGTAGAGAGAAGGCTTTGAATTTCACAAGCCAACCGAAGCTAAAAAGTGAATAAAATCTAGTTACCTAGATATCTGGTTTCAGATACATTTCTGCTAAGGACCTTTTTTAGGCTATGATTAAAATTCAATCTGTGTCTTTCGTGCCATATGCTAAATTTTTAAGTAACTCACTTTGCTACTCCTTATAACCACAGCCAGGATGTTACCTCCTGGTCTTTTTCTGTTATTCCTTAAAAAAAGCCTGCTCTACCTGATGGCCTATTCTGAGGAAAGACCAAACTTAAGACTCGAAGGCCAAGCTGAAGGCCCCTCTAGGGACAGTAGCGAGGTAAGAATACAAAGCAGGGTCTGTAGCTGCATTGCAATGTGATTGGAATGAGTAATGGTTTTCATTCGCACAGCATCTTTCTCCACCTACCAAATGGGAGACTGTGCCACCTCTGTCTCACGAGATTCTACGACATATTGCAGATGGATTCATACAGCACCTTGCTGAGTGGGCCTAAACCACGACGTGGTTTTCACCTTGCATTCGATTCACAGGCGGGAAAACATCAGACAAAAGACACCAGCTCTGGAATTTTCGCGAAAGATACTCTCCAGCTAATGGAAGGGAAAAAGAGAAGCAACCTGCGGTTAAATTGCACAACCTACCCACGACACTCAAAGATTCGCCGTAGGAGGTACCAAGAAACTCCAACCCCCGCCGGCCCTCTGGGTTCGGCCGCAGTGGTGGGCGGGGCCTGATGCCCGGTCACGCCCCGTCGTCCGGTTCCCGGAGGGGCGCGGGCGCCGCGGGAGACCGGCTTTGCCCCTCCTTCCCCGCAGCCGCGCCGAGGGACAGCTCCTGCGCCTGCGCCCTGCGTCGCCGGGCGCCTAGACTCGGCCGCCGCCCGCCCCCGCCGCCCCTCGAGGGCCCTTTGTGCGCCTGCGCGTTCGCGCTCCCGCCCTCTTGCTGCGCTCGGCTGAGTCAGTCAGTCTGACGGAGTCTGTCCTCTGAGCCGGAGGTGTGAAGCGACTTCGGAGAGCCAGCCGCCCGGTTATTCTCTCTCCCCTCCCTCTCTCCCGCCCCGCATCTCTCTTCACCCCTCTCCCGTCCTTGCTCGCGCAGCCATGGCGGAGCCGTCGGCGGCCACGCAGTCCCCATCCGTCTCCTCGTCGTCCTCCGGGGCCGAGCCCTCCGCGCCCGGCGGCGGGAGCCCGGGAGCCTGCCCCGCCCTGGGGGCGAAGAGCTGCGGCTCTTCCTGTGCGGGTGAGGCGCGCCGGGGGACCCCTGCCCTGGGGGGGGCGTCCAGGGGGTCGGGAAAGACGAATCCCCGGCGCCTGCTGGAGGCTTCGGCCCCGGGGGACGAGCGTCTGGTAAATGGGCTAAGGGGGAGGGGAGCGTAAGGTCGCGCAACCGGTGAGGAAATAACGGGGTGTGAGGAAAACAGGTTGGGGGCGGGGAGCTAGTCTGCAGAGTGGGCGTTAACGCCCGGCGGGCTGGGGGGGGGGGAAGCGCCAGTTGCGGGGAGCCCTCCGCGCACCGGGGTGATCAGGTGGAGGATTGAGGCGATTGAGGGGCTGGAGCAGGTTGATTGTGGCAGGCGCGATCTGCTGGGGGTTGACGCGCGGGGGTGGGAGGGCGGCGTTGCAGGTTGCGGACAGGTGTCGACACAGACATTCAGGGGAGTCTTCCAAGTCCGTGGGCGGGGTGGGGGGGACCCTGCCCATGGGGAGGACGAGCAAGTTTGATGGAACATTCTAGCCCGGTGTTTTCCTGTTACCTGCCTTCGATTTTTTTTTGTGGCTGGGCGCTCTAAATGCCCGATTTTTCCGAGGCGTGATGAGAATGGCTCGGGGAAGATTTGGGAGGGAGCCGCTGGTGGGCCAAGATGGATCCGTGGCTGCATCTGCAACACAGCCTGGCGCGGCGCGGGGTGCAGGCATCAATCGTCTATATTCTAGAGGATAATAAGGAGAACCCTGCCAAGCCGGCAACATATTTTGGTTTCATGCTTTCTGTTGGCTGTTATTGATCGCAGTGTAACAAAAGGGGGTGTTTACCGCAGAAAGGGGGGAGGGGGAAGAACATTCAGACAAAGCAGTGGCGGGTTGAACCCCCTTTCTCCTCCCCTCTCTGAAAGACTAGGAGGGAAGCTGCAGGCCGCTTTTGGTTTCCATTGTATACGCGCCTGCCTGCTGGTGGGAGCTGGCTGGCAGGCGCCCCTCGCGCAGAGATCTGCAGTGCAGATGCCTTCTTGACGGGGAAAAAATGCACCATGAGCAGGTGGTGGTTCTTAAAGGAACTCTGCCTTTGAAGGCAAAAAGAAATGCGTTTTCTCATAGGAAGGACCCTAAGCTCGGGAGAAGACATAAAATTTTGCGCTCTCTTTAGTTCCATTAAGAGATTTTGAGGTTTTTTTTTTTTAATATTTCATTATCTCCTTTGCCAGAGTCTTGGGTTTATGGTACCAAAGAACATTTCTGATCTTTGAGTATGTCAACATCTTTTTTCTCATCATGGATTTCCATATAAGAGCCTTGGTGTAACCCTGTTGGATTTCCCAGTGTGGTTAATGTCATTTCAGAAGAAAGACTATCAGAGGAAGCTTCTGCAAGGTCAAGATTAGCTGTCCAGATAAAAGAATGAGGCAACGAATTTAGAATCCTTGTTCCCTTTAAACTGCTAGCAGTTCGCTCCAATTTTTTGTTTTCTGGGCAAACATCCAGATGAACTGCAGCTTCCCTATAACTTAGCAACTTGATGTTTTGGTTTCAATATACTGTCATTGCTTACCGCTTGTTGTACTTACCTTTGATTTTTTTATTTAAATTTTTTTATTCAGCTGATAGATACTGTATCTTAAATGCTTGTGCATTGCAATATGTATTAATACATACTGGAGAGGTGTTTTTATTGTGCCCCTCATGAAAATAAGGTGGAGTATGTTTTGTGGTGGTGGTGGTGGTTATTCCAAAAGTTACTCATTTAAAATGGATACTAAAAAAAATACATTGATTTTTGTCAACCTTCAGCTTCATGTTCTTTCATCGAGTAACTCTTAGTTTTAGAAACTTGGTACCCTGCAGGAATCAAGTCTGTCTTCACTGACCAATGGAGTAACAAATTTTAGAAATAGTAGTTCTTACATGAAATTAGAGAATGAAGGTCCAGTACCTGGGGTATTAGTACAGCCAGCAGTGTAGTATGCTTGGAGAATGTCAGGGGCCAGGACTGACCCCTAGGTTGCCTAGATTTCTGTCTTTGATGGAAACTGAAGATTTCGAAGGCAGGAAAAAGAGGCTGAAGTAAAATTGAGAGTTAAATATTTAGTATTCTTTCTAGAAGGAATGTTGCCTTGTATTCGACTTCAGGAATAGATGCATGCCTAGTGTCTGAACTTCGAAAGTGTAAATAGTTTATTGTTGATAAGACTTTGAAATTCAGTAACTTGATAGATTGTTCTTTATGATTGCTATGAAAATCATGATGCCGTAACAAAGCCGCATGTCAGGTATCTGTTCATGGAAATTAGCTCAGCAAAAACAGCTTGGACAATTTCTTTAAGCTTTTCTTTAAATACTTCTTTTCTTACTCATGAAAGTTAGTACCATGTACTATGGTAAGTTAGTAAGTACCATGTGTCATTTTCAAATTCTTTTAACATGTCAATCAAATTTGAGTATATAATTTGTACTTTTCACTCTGAATCCTTAAAAAAGAATCTGACCACTTGACCACTGACGTTATCTGAATACTGTTTTCATGTCATTGTCGTGGTCATGTCAAATTAACATGGTGATAAACACACAGACTTGAGCTGAGAGATTGGCTTTCCCTCAATAATTTTATGACTTGATGCAAGTCTTGAGCCTCAGCAAAGTGTCCTAGACCAAATTTTCTTTGGACCTTTAAATCCTATTATTTGAGGGCCTCCCTGGTGACGCACGGGGTTAAGTCTCCACACTATGAAGCAATCTGCAACCACTGCAGCAGTTTGAACCTAGGCCAGGGAGATTCCACATGGCACAGCAGACCTCTCACTGCTCCCCTCAGCAGTATAGTTCAGTCAGTCTGCCTGTTCTGCTCCCCACTCTGTCTCTAGTGAATCCTCTTAACCACCCCCATCTCTGGCCTACACCTTGTATGCATAAATAAATCCTTTTTAAAAAAATCCTACTATTTGATGTATCTATTTGGAAGGTATAAGCTTTTTCCACTTACATACAAAATAGTAATTGAAAACAAGTGAGAAATCACAACCTTCCTCATAATAAAGATCCTGTGTCATCATCTTTCTAAAAGTGGATCAGTGTTTCAGCTTTTGATCACTCACATTAAGTCTTGATTAATGCTGCCACCCCTTTTATTCAGTAAGTTTGTTGAAGAGGTTGGGGGAGGGAGGGAGAGCCAAGATGTTTTGTAGGTGGTTTGGCATGACATCAATATGCTTAAATATTTCTGCAGCATTCTGACCATAATAAGGATAGTTATAATATATTATGAAATTCTTACCAGTGGAAGCAAGAGTACAGGAGACAGCAAGAAGGATCATGTCAGTATGGACTACAAAGACCTCATGACTTGGATGGTTTTTATTCCTCAGGAATAAAAGGTTCTTTTCAATGCTGTTTTCTTTCAGAATCAAATTCACAAATAATTTAACTGTTTTGATCAAGCAAACCAGCCTACATATATTTAACAGGGACAACTTAATCATAAGTTGAAATCTAGAGAGGATTGTTTTAAAATTGCTGGTAAGAGCATCAGTGCTTTTATTATTTTAGAGATTGTCTGAAAACAAAATAAAACTAGTAATATTACTTATGTTATATTCTGCAGTGGGAGGATTATATATCAGTAGGAGTCAGTTGATGTAGGAGTCAGTGTTTAACCCTGCGCTTGTAAAATGAAGTTTGGTAGTGGAGGAATTGGTGACATGTCACCAAAGGGACAGTCAAGGTTTCCAGTTTTGTTTGCACCAGTTTCTCCTGCAGAAGGCACTTCTCATTAGCCATAATCCTAGAATTGCCACTTTTGTAATTCTGAGCAGAATTACAAAGTCTCCAAATAAATGATTTTACCTATTTGTTGTATGCACTTAAGAGTTTATATTCAAATTTATTGCTAATGGTGAATTTAATGTTGTTTCCTAAACTTCCTAAACTTACACTTTAATTAATTTAACGTTAATTTCATAGTAAAACTTTTTGAGTAAAATTACCAAGTTGATGTCATGTTCATATAATTAACTCATTTAGAAGTTGCTCAGGAAACTGACTTACCTTCAAGTCTGTTCATTGGAACTTATCATTGGGTATGAAATAGGTGTTTTGAAAAAGGTGTATATACTAAGTTTGGCTATAATCAGCATTGCTGGTGACTGCGTCATTGAAGTCTTTTACTACATGTCTGTGACCTCTGTAACACATGTTACTCTGTGATACTGCAGTTTCAGAGAGATTTCCTTTAAATACTGTATAGGATTTGCAGTTTTAGTTGTTTTTTTTGGGGGGGCGGTGATGGCTGGTAATTGTTAGCAGGTAGCCTGCTCTTTTGAGAGTTCTTACTTGTTTTCTTCGATCAACGATTTATTTCTCCCTGTAAGCACGTCATGTCATCATAACCTAACCAGGAGAGGACCTGTGAATTTTTTGACATGTTCCTCATTGAGAACTTGCCTTTGAGCATAGATTGAAGGGTATTTTGAAGACCATTTTTTCTTACTAAATTAATACAGAACCCTTTTGTCCTGTTACCTGAAAACATTTCAGAGGTGAGCGTTGTCTTCATTTTACACATAAGGTAGAAATGTTTGTTACGTTACATTTGTGTGTTGCTTTATAGCTTAAATTGTGCTTGTTCGTTATTAATTCAGCACGTATTTGAGTATACATTAAACCTCTTTGTTAGGTGCTGTGGGAGATAGAAAAGTAAATAAATTATAGACCATCCCTTGAGAGGCTCTATTTCGATGGGAAATAGACTTACGTTATGTTTACACGTGTAAACCTCATTTTACAGATGAGGAATTAGTCTCCAAGATTAAGTGATGTGCCCAAAGTTTGTGGCTGTGAAGTTAAGTGTAACGATAAAACTGAGGGGTTGGAGGTTTAATTCAGTCTTCTCTCAAATATTCACACTGCCTCTCTTTAAAATTGGAAACGCCATGCAATAAGCAGTTCAGTCACCCTCTTGAAATCAGTCATCGGTTAATTTAACAACCTTAATTTCTGGTCTCGCAGTTTCTAAGCCAGGTGCTCCGTTGTTTCATAGAAATTTCTCTTATGAACTTTACCAGTTCTTGCCATGTTGTTAAAGCCACTGTCACTCTAAGTCCTCACCTTAAATGTTAATAGGACAACTTATGGTGAAATTAATCTTTTTTTTCTCCTTGAAAAACTTTTAAAATTAGTCTTCTGTGACACTGTACTCTCTCACCGACTGCGCCTCCTGTCTCTTTGGCTGGTTATTACTTTAATTCACTATACAATTTAAGAATATTTTGATATTTCCACCCCAACCCCCCGCAAATGAATCCCGTACCTGTCAGCACGCCTCACTCCTCCTTCCCTCTCTCTTGGCAACCACTGATTTACTTTCTGACATCAGGGAGTTCTGTGTTCTTGGAATTTCACATTACTGTTTATTTTTTCTTTCCAACTTTTCAAATTTAGAGTGCTCCCAGATTCACTTCTCAGAACTTTTCTCTATCATTGGTCTCATTTATGACATCCGTCTTGTGGTTTGGAATACCATCTATGAATTGGTGTTTCCAAATTTTTGTCTTCAACCTCCATGTCTGATGGGCATCTCAGTCTTACTATGTGTAAACTTAAATTCCAGATCGTCCCTTTTAAATTTGTTGTTCTCAGTATTATTCATTCAATGAATGACCATTCTGTCCATCTTTTGCTCAAATAAAGCTTGGAGTCATTCTTGATTCTTTCCTTCACACAGCCATCAACAAATCCTATTGATTCTATCTTCAGAATATCTCCAGTGTCTGACCAATTTTCTCAACCTCTCTTGCTACTGGCTTGGTCCAGGCTACTACTGTCGTAGTTCGTTCTGGGTTATTGCAGTTGCCTTTCACTGGTCTCCAGGCTTCCTTTCTGGAGACCTTTCCTTCCTTTCTTTCCCAATCTGTTCTCCACATAGCAGCAAGTGGAAGCCTGTGAGAAACATAAGTTAGAGCATGTCACTCATGAGCAAATGCTTCGGTGCCAAAGTCTCTGGAAGGCTTAGATGCTTTAGAGTATCTGACCGGAACCTTCCTCTTGGTCTTCTTGCCGGTTCTTCCCACCTGGCGTACCCCTCCACCTCAGAGTCTTCTCTGCTGTTCACTCTGCTCAGAATATTCTTCCCTCTGTAGCCTTGGCACTGTTTTTACTCTTACCTTCTTTAGATCTTTGCCTGGCTACCTTATCTAAATAACACAAAGTGTTATCTTGGAGGCTCCTCCTGCTCTGTTTTTCTTGTCAGTTGTCATAATCTTACATATATGATTTGTTCCTGTCTTCTGCACTAGAATATAATTTCTGTCAGAGTGGAGATTTTTACTGCTTCACTCATTATTCTTTCTCTAATGCCTGAATAGTAACTGGCACACAGCAGAGCCTCAGAAATTTTTGTGAGCAGAGACCTTACATTTTTTTCAGCACCTAAAACTGACCCTTGGCTCATAATAGGTAAATATTTATGGACTAAATGAGCAGATGAAGAAACTTCCCAGAAAAGCATGCAGATAAATACTGCGTAAACTTTCACAGGATGCATGAATTACTATGAAATCCATACATAAACATCGGGTTAAGAATATTTGGTTTTAGAAAATTGAATTACAGGCTTTGCAGAAACTTAATCCTGTGGAAATTGATACATCCATTTAGGTTCTGAGGAGAATGATTTTCATATAAGTTCATAAAGCTAAATTTGTAATGTATATATTTAACATTTAAGATAGAATTATTTTGCTAGTGTCTTTATTTTTAGACTCACGGTATTTCCCACTAATGGCTTTTATCCAGAAAAGTATCTTATATAGCCACTTGAATGCCACATTTTGGTGTGTTAGAAATGCACTTCCAATAAGGACTCAATGGATGGCTAGTCTGATGTGTCAGAATTTTTAAATATTTTACAATAAATTTAATTTCCATTTTAGTCCTACCAAAGTCTGAGTCTTAATTTGATATGTCTTCAACATTATTTGGAGAAGGGTAGAATATTTCTTTTTTTTTTTAAGATTTATTTATTTATACATACAAGCTGGGGTACAGGCCAGAGGTGTGGGATGGCGAGCGGATTCACCAGAGACAGAGTGGGGAGCAGAACAGGCAGATCAGAAATACACTGCTGAGGGGAGCAGCGGGTGGGGCAGGAGAGGTCTGCCCCACCATGTGGATGTGGATTCTCCCCGGCCGGGCGTCGAACTCGCATTGCGAGCTGCCAACAGCTCCACAGCACAGCGCTCAACCACTGCACCACCAGGGAGGCCCAGGGTAGAATATTTCTAAACGTAAATGCAGTGCTATTTTAGAAGTTGGATTATTAAAATATTTGTAACAAATTTCCTATTTACACCGTTCATTTTGTTCTGTCATACTCTATAATTTTGTTACTTTTGCAACAAAAATGTTGCTTGTTCTTCCCCTTGGGTTGCATATACATTTACTGCATAATGTACCCAAAGAGCCTTCCCACTCTTTGTAGTGTGGAACCAAAGAGGGAGCATCTTAATAGTGAGCACCATCTTATGTGTACTAATGGGAACTACATTGATAGCACTACATCCATTACTGGGACTAGTACTCAGAGTCTGTTTTTGAAATAATTAAAAAATCTTGCAGTTCAGTTTTCACTAAACATGTATTAAGCCTCCACAATGTTCAGGTCTTCATTCCAGGCCTCTGTTATATGCTGGCCGGCTGTTTCTTAGGAAAGATACAGTGATATATGTAAGATGGTTCTTAATTCTAAAGTGCTTCTAATCACTTTGGAGTTTATTTCTAGGGGCATATAAATTGAATTTAACTAGATAGTAGATTTTTTCTCCATTTATTCATTCCAAAGGACCAAAACATTACTGTTTGGTCTATTTTTATAGTAGTTATATTGAACTAACAAAATAAAAATCAACCTACCAGTTTATGTAGACTCTGCCCATTCCTTACGTTTGGGGAATGCTTGGTGACTTGCTTCCAGAGAGAACGGAATGGAAGGGTGGGGTTACATGCTGCTGTAGAAAAACCTGACAAACTCTGTCTTAGCCAGGGGATCAAGCACAGCATCATCAGTGATAAGTGATAGTCAGAGTTTGTACCCTTGATATGATCCAGCAAGGATGACCCTTTACCTAAGTGGCATTCCTCCTCAAATTCCGCAACTCCAGTCTACCCATGCAAAAGATGTCATACAAACCCAGATTCAGGGAGATGCTGAATGTCCAGTATTCCCCCAAACTGCCAAGAACATCAGAAGCACAGAAAGTCTTATTATCAGAAAAATGCAAATGAAAACGACTTTGAGGGATGTACTACCTCACACCTGTGAGAATGGCTCTCCTCTAAAAGACCAGAGTCAAGAGTTGCTGAGGGTGTGCAGAAAGAGGAACCCTCCTACACCGTTGGTGGGAATGTAGACTAGCCCAGCCTCTATGGAAACAGTATGGAGGCTTCTCGAAACATTTAAAATAGATCTGCCATTTAATCCAACAATCCCTCACCTAGATATCTGCTGGAAGAATACAGTAACACTAATTTAAAGGAATATATGACTCCTCTGTTCATTGTAGTATATTTATAATAGCTAAATTGTGGAAGCAACCTAAATGCCCAGCTGACAGATGAGTGGATAAAGAAGGTGTGATGTCTATACGCAATGAAATACTACTCAACAATTAGGAAAATCAAATCAAGCCTTGCCACTTGTGGCAACGTGGATGTACCATAAGGGGATTATGCTAAGCAAAATAAGTCAGGAGAAAGACAAATAGTGGATGATTTCACTCACATAGAGAATATAAAAAATCAAAGCCAAGGAACAAACAAAAACAAAACAAACCCTTGAAATCTTTCTGCAGAATGGAGGCTATCAGAAAGGGAAGGATGGGAGTGAGGGGCTTGGTCATCGGTGGACTTCAGGGAAGATCATTAGAGCTTTGGTGATGGGTGTGGTGTGATAAACGTACCTTTGTGGAGGTGTGGACCTATACCTCTAAGAGACAGTGTTGTAAGCCAGAGTTACCGCAATCATAGTTTTTCAAAAAGCAAGGTAAGTCTGAGAAATTGTCATAGTCCTAAAGAGGCCAAGGAGACATTATGGCAGAATAAGATGTGGTACCCAAATGGGATTTTGGAACAGAAAAGGGGCATTAGGAGAAAACTAATGAAATCCAAATGACTGAAAGAACAGTGTTTAGTTAATAATAATGTATCATTATTGGTGCATTAGTTTGACAAACGTACCATCACACTAATATAACAGATTAACAGTCAGAGAAATCCAATCAGTGTTAGATATAAAGCAACACTGCTTTTTCTGTAAATCTGAAGTTATTCTAAAGTAAAAGCTTAAAAAGAAAAGAAAGCCTTGATCATGAAATAGAAATTGCTTTGCGAGAGGCCTTCTCACTACTTCTATTCAGGAGTACACTGGCAGTCCTCGACAGCTTTAAAATATGTAAGAAGTAAATCATACACCATTGTGGGGAGAAAACAATTCTTTGGAAAAGGGAAAAACATTCTGGAGCCCTGTTGAAAGTGGCATTATTTAAGTCCATTTCTAGTATTTGTGAAAAAGCTTTATAATTGCTAGGGGGGAAGGGAATTAAGTAAGGATCAGTATATTGAGGGGCACTTCTGAATGGCTTTGTTCTTTACATGCTATTATTTTTTCCATCTTTATTGAACAGGTAATATTGTGGGTTTGATTTTTTAATTTTTAAGGACCAGAGATTTTTTTTTTAAAGATTTATTTATGCATACATGCTGGGGTACAGGCCAGAGGCGTGGGGCGGCGAGAGGGTTCACTAGACACAGAGTGGGGAGCAGAACAGGCAGATCGACGGAAGTATACTGCTAAGGGGAGCAGCAGGCAAGGCCGGAGAGGTCTGCTGCGCCATGTGGGAATCTCCCTGGCCAGGCATCGAACTCGGTCACCGCTGCTGACAGCTCCACAGTGCAGCGCTTACCCGCTGTGCCACCAGGGAGGCCCAAGGACCAAAGATTATAGTGAAATAAATATAGACCCTTTTATAAGTCCCTTTTGTTGGAGGCATGCTGTATGTACTTTGCTTTTTAAATTTTTTTATTATTTTTTTTTAATTTAATGTTTCACCATAGTCCCTTGTGCTCTTTTCTCCCGTTTTGAACCCTTACCTTCCCCCTCCCTTGCTGAGTGTCTCTCGTTTATGGTTGCCTGCTAGTTTTTGTTTTTCTTTTTTGCTGTTGTTATTTTCTCCTCCTAATCTCTTATTTGGTTCCCCTATATTCCTCCTATAAGTGAAACCATCAGATATTTTTCTTTTTCCTTCTGGCTTAGTTCACTGAGCATGATCCCTTCTAGCTCCATCCATGTTGCTGCAAATTGTATCACATTATCTTTTTTGATTGCTGAATAGTATTCCATTGTGTATATCTACCACATCTTCTTGATCCAGTCATCTATTTTTGGACATCTGGGTTGTTTCCTTATCTTAGCTATTGTAAACAGTGCTGCAGTAAAAATAGGGATGCATGTATCCTCTTGGATTAATGTTTTTGTGTCCTTTGGATAGATTCCCAGAAGTGGTGTTGCTGGGTAGTACTGCTTTTTAAATTTAATATATCACCTGCATCAATTTATATAGCTGTATCTTCTTTTTCATAGCAGCAAATATTCCATGATTATCTCTAATATTTAACAGCTGTGCTCTTATGAATTCCTCAGATACATGTCTGTGCATATGTATGCATGTACATTTGTAGGAAATTTGTAGGCAGGAATACTGAATTGGAGCTTATATACAAGGGGTGGGGAGGGTATGTTTATTTAAATTTTGATATATATTGCCAAAGAGGTATATAACTTTAGAAGATTAAAGGTCTCACCTAGTCCTATTTTACCAGAAGAGTGTGATTTATTTTTAAAGTATTCAGAGTCAGTTTTGCACATTTGCCAACTATGTTTTTAAATGGTCACATTAGTGACCAACTCCTTAAAATATAGTTGAAAATGGTTAAAAGTGAGTTATCAGTTAGTATTTAGATGCCTGTTCTCCCTTTCCCACAGAGTTGCAGGGGAGCATCATCTGTTCTTGAAATGATACTTGTTTTAAAAATGTTAGGGGTTCCTCTTTCTTCCATTGAAGATGAGAATATTTGATCAAAAAAATCAATTAACTTTTAGAAATGCATCTTGTAAAGAAATAAGGTTTTGCCGCCAGGTGAGTGAAAACAGTAATTGGGAATAATGATTTGATTTTCCCCTCTTGCTTAAACCTAATGAAATTATGATGCTTGACCAAAAAAAAAAAAAAAAAGGAAAGTTTCCTGTGAGAGGTTGTCAAATTCTCACACTGTATATTTTCTTTCAGATTCCTTTGTTTCTTCCTCTTCCTCTCAGCCTGTATCTCTATTTTCGACCTCACAAGGCAAGTCTGTCATTTTTTTGTGCATTAGTAAAAGAAAAATGTTGAGAAAGAGGCTGTAACTGGGGATATGAGGCACAAATTTTTATTTTGCCCCCAAATCCCTTAAAATAAAACTAATTATAAGCCAGTCCTTCATATTGAGCGTGTCCAATGGATCTCCTGTAAAGGTTCATAAAATGGAGCAGGCTAGGTGGATCCTGCAACATAACTACACTTTAGGTGGAATTTTGAGTATTTCTTAAAAATTAAAAACCTGCCCACAGAATTTGGAGTAGATAGGCTTATGGCTCCGAAAACAAGGCACCCCAGAATACATTTAATTTATTTGCAGTTATGTAACTAACTGGTTTGGAGCGGTAAAAGGCTTGGGGAAAACAGTCTAGGAGTGTGCTTCCTTCTGACCTACTAAAAGACCAACTTGGATAATTTAGTGGCAGCTTATCTGAAATTTGTCCCAAGAGCTAGACTCGATCCAAATTGCCTAGGACATTGACCAGTCAGTTGACTTTTTGGCAAGCAAGTCTTGTTTTCCTGGAGATTAAGCTGTGGCTTTGTTTTTTGTTTTTTTTTTTTTTGTCATTTTTTTTGTTTTATTTTAATCTGCCAACCAGTGAGGAAGGGAATCACAGAGTGTGAAGCTGTAGTTGGTGGGGGAGAGCTTTGCCGTCTAGGAGAGCCGCATGCTTCATTGAGTTGCATTAATAAAGTGCTGTTTCATTTGTCTGTTTTGCTCAACCGCACATATAGGTCATTGAAAAGCCCTTTTTTGAATAAGGGAATAAAAGGCAAACTCACTAGATAGGTCTAAGAATCCCTGTACAAAGCTTATTGTCCCAGCTGGAATTTTCTATATGCAAAGTCTGGATGCTGGTTTATTAGAAAGACTTTGACCTTATAAGAATAAAAACATAATGGGGTAAAGGGAGTGTAGTATAATTTTTGCAGGGGTTTAACCTTTGTGGGAAACATGATACATAATTTGTTGTTTTTAATTCAGACAGATAACATCAGCACCTCAGTTCCTTATGATATGCCTCATGGTGTCACTCTGGGGTCTTGGTCAGCTTAGAGCCTTTGAAATTAAAAGGTAGATATTTTGTGACGTCAGAAAGTAACTCAAACATAGGAAGTGATTCTTGACATCTGGGAATCAACTAGATTTATATTGGTAAGAGTTTTATTTTTCCTCATGAGAAATTTAATAATTTAGGTAAATAGGCATTACATTTATTCTGTTCCGGAAGATAAACTGGTAAAAATGTGTGTAGAACAAGTAATTATATTTTCTTCATTGTAACTATTTCAGGTCTTTTGAAGTACATTCTTCATAGTTACAACTTCAAGTCACTTTTTCATATAGAGAGAAGATATTGATGTCCCAAATAGTATAACAGTGTAACCCAGGCACAACGTACCTGATGTATGAAATGTTAAGAAGATAATTGTCATACTTTAAAAAATTATTTTATCCCCATTAGTAAAATTACATACACTCAGTAGAATGGAGGTAAATAAAAAGAAATTTTTGTAATTAAAAATTAATGTTAAGTAGGCCCTCTGTTTTGTAGTATGAGAGCTTGTAAACGAGTATGTCATTCTTCCTTTTGCTTTATAAAGAATTTTGCCAATGCATATTCAGGATAATTTTATTGTTAAAAGGTCATTTTAAAAAGGCATTTTAAAAACATCCCTGAAGTTGCTCCAATCTAGCCTCTATTAGTAGCATTTTCTTCTGCAAAAGCACAGAGTGGAAAAGTCACCCAAGTGGTGCTGTGCTTCATTGGCAGGTCTAGAGGTCAGCTTGTTGGGGTGGTTTGACAGAACACCTTGGCAGATGATTAGGTGTGTTCTAGGGTAGCCGAGACTGGTAGCTTCTAATCTGCCTTAGTAAAAATAAGGGAATAGGAAAATGTTGACATACTTGGGTAACTGGATCTAAACCTCTGGGGAGAATGGCTGGGACCAGTCCATCCCAAACAGGCCTTTCAGAGGGACTGCCACCTTGAGTTCGTAACTGGCACTAACCCAACTAACGATTCTGTCTCTGGCTTCTGTGTCCATTAAGCATGTAGCCTGGAAGAACTGTGCCTTATTTTTATATACTTAAACACCATTAAGCAATAGCAGTAAGCTACGTAGCGACAATTTTTTTTTAAGATTTATTTTATTTATACATACAAGCTGGGGTACAGGCCAGAGGCGTGGGGCGGCGAGAGGGTTCACCAGAGACAGAGCAGGTAGCAGAACAGGCAGATCAGAAATACACTGCTGAGGGGAGCAGCGGGCAAGGCAGGAGAGGTCTGCCGCGCCATGTGGGATTCTCCCCGGCCAGGCATCGAACTCGCGTCACCGCTGCCGACAGCTCCACAGCGCAGTGCTTAACCGCTGCGCCACCAGGGAGGCCCAAGCTACGGAGCGACAATTAAATAGGACATTTTCATATTCAAGAATGATATATTTTTAACCCTCAAGTATATATCATTTTGGGTTTCAGGAAAATGTATATACCAAAAACTGTCATTTATTTGGACTGAGTAAATAAAGGGCAGTTAACTTTTTCACATGTAAATTATGTACTTTTTATTGAATTTTACTCTTTGAAATCTACAGCTACTTAAACTAAGAAGTTAAGCTTTTTAAAAACTGATGAATAGATTTGTGATGAGACTATAGATAGGATATCAAGTCCTTCATAAATTTGTATTCCTCAGTAGGTTCTTACAGTGTTTTACTTATTATGTAAAATAATAAGTAATTTTTTTCATCAAACAGAATTATTATTCAGCCTAATCCCTAAGCATTTCAAAATAGAGGAAATTTTAATGATGTTTTCTTGTACTGTGAAATAAAGATAGGAACAGAGGTATGTAGATGTAGTATGTGGCTCATTTTTATTGAGCTTTTACTGCACTCAATACCTGATGTGAATCACCTCATTTAATCCCAACCAACTTTATGCAGTAAAGACACTAGCTCTTTTACTACTTGAGGCGACTGGGGTTCAAAATAGTGAGATAATTTGCTCAAAGTCATAGACCAGGTGACAGCCCTGGGGCTCCAAAGCCCGTGCTCTCAGCCACTACCTGCAGTAGAGGTGATGCTGTCCGTTAGTTGTATTTTTGCATTTAGTGTTTTTTAGAGATGTCATTTAGGGAATTTAATGTTAAAATCATGAGAGCAAAAGAACAGAAATTATAATTTTAGCCATATTATCGCTGTTGGTGATGTAATTGAGTATCATCTAGGGATGTGCTCACTTCATCAGACACAAAATCAAACAAATATGATTTCTACTTTTGAAATCTTTGATAGGAGTGGAGGCTGAAAAAATACAATTTTCTTTGGACAACATTGGAAGAAAAGTAGGTGAAAATAATATTGGGAAGAGAGACCCCATCCACCATGCAGGACTGGAAACACATCAGCTGTAGTGAGCAGCTGCATTCAATCTGAGCAATGCAGTAGGCATCTGGAATAGGAAGTTAAACACTGAACTTTGGGGCACAAATTGAGAATATAACTTGCCAGTTACAGCCTTTTTTTTAAATGAAAACAAAACATTTTTCTTTGTACAAAAGAGACTTTCTGTTTAGGATTAGCTTGGCTGCAAAGTGTCTGCTGGCTAACTTCCTATTTTGATGCTGTGGCTGAAAGTTGCTGATACTGTTTTGCACGATAATTTGTCTTTCCTTCTTATTTTGTGAACATGAGAAGATTCAAGTGTAGGAAAACCTATACCTGAATATTTCAAGCCTTCTTGTATGAATATATGCACAGTATGTGTGTGGAAAAAGTAACCCAGTGGCTACTGCAGGCTGGCACCCTTTCTTTACTGCTGCGTATGGTTTTTCCATGTTATGGGTATCCTTTCAATTAAAAGGAATTAATGTCCTGGGGTCGGGTGGGGAAACCAAATGGTAACTGTTTCATTCTTTTTAGAAAGACCTCTGATATAGGATAAAGCATCCATTACTACTTACTTTTTCTAGGTCACATTGTGTTTTCAGTAATTAAGTTTAAACACTAGAGTAAAAAAGTACTAAATCTTTTTCTAAAAGAATACAAAAACAAAGTAGAGAAAATTTGTAGGAAAAACAACAGGTTTTTTTTTCCCAATTCATATGTATTTACTTGATACATACACATAATTCGCTTGAAAGATCTTTTTTTTGTCCTGTCATTTTTTAACTTCCCATCTTGTTCTTTGAGATAAAATACTCTGGGCACTGAAGAGGGAAAATTCTTCAGTTTCCACAACAGTCTTTAGTCAAGTAGAATTTTTTGGCTTGTCCCAGTAAAAATTTTGTTACTATACTTTAAAATTACTATTCAGTAGGTAGAGAGGACCACCCTTGCCCTGTAAGTTATGTTCTTCGTCAAAGATGATCTGTCTTTGACTGAGGTCAAAGTCTCAGTCTTTCCTGTAGGATTTTTACAGGACTAGAGTTTTAAAGTGCAGCTAAAACTGGTAACATGCAGTGAAGCTGTGGTTCTCAAACCAGGTTCATTACCTGGGAAACGTGTAATGCAAATTGCAAAGCTCCACCCTCCAGGAAGGTCTGAGTCAGTCAGTCAGAGTTAAGGCCCATGAAATACTAGTCTATGAAATGCTAGTTGTTGCTCTGAAGATTGAAAGTGACTGTAAAAGGTGGTACCAAAAACTTTTTTCGTGTGCTAGAATGTTTAGCTAGTTGTATGTTGAACTAAAATATACATTTAACCCTGATGATGATAAAAAATCATTTACTGAAACATTTTATGCAGGAAAAGTTCTTTTATCTTTGAGTCTTAGAATGTTTTGCTCTTGGGCTCTCTCAAATGTTGACTCACAGAGAACCTAATGCAGTTCTTGGAAATCAAATAGGCATTTGATTTATACTATATGATTCAGAAGTTAGATCACCCAAAGTCTTGAAATAGATTAAAGCTCTTTAAATTACTTCCTTTTATTTGTGAATGGTGGGCGGGAATGTCTAAAACTCTGAATGAGACTTTGCTGTGCTATACACCAGGTGAAGGTAGTTATGATTTGACAAATAGGTGTTTTTTCTCTCTAGAACCCGGTATGATCTGGAGTCTGCCAGGAAGGTTATTTTTGAGAATGTGGTGCTTGAGGACATTTGTTGAGGATTTTACAAAGTGCCGGATACAGTTCTAAACACTTCATGTGTATGAACTCATACGTGTCTGATCCTCATAGCAATTTTCAAATGCTTTGATATCCCCATTTTTCAGATTAAGCAGCTTGCCCACGACCACATGATTAATAGATGTGATGGAAAGGATTTTGCGCCTTTTAATAGGAGTTTTTGGTTTGGCAGTGGTCTGGAAATGTAGGATTTGACTGCCAACTTAATTTCCTAGTGAACAGAGATGTCTTGGTGTTTAGAGTTTAAGATGATACAGGTCAGCATGGAGCTCCGAGCTGCACAGTTCAGGAACATTCTCATGATCATTGTAGAGTTATAACATTTTGACCTCTTACTATATGTTGATTTCCTTTGAAAGAAATTTGTTAGATAATAGGAACCTTGTTTGTTAATAATTAAAGTAATGCCATCTTTTTAAGTCATTAGAACTCTTGTAAACAGGTATACACTAAACCCATTATTCTAATAATAAATAATCCAGAAAATGTTCATAGTAAGACTTTTTAACAGACATTTGTTTTAAGTAATGTTAAAACTTCTTGTAATGCATGTGCAGGACTGGATCTTATGAAAAAAGGAGTAAGTGTTTTCTAAGATGTAGTGTGACCCAGAGTTATTCCACCAGTTTACAGTGTATAATTTCTGAACTAACAACCTTCAAACTCCCTGGAGTTTTCTGCAGTTTGGCCAAGAACATACTTGGATAACACCGAAGACTGTCTAGTGCCGTACTGGCTACATGTGAGAGGCTGTTGCTTTATGGTAGCCATTCTGAAAGGCTTATTGGAATCTGATCTTTGTTCTATTTAACATTTTTATGCCTATTTTTATGTTCTATTTAACGTTTTTATCAACTATTTACTTCCAGCCCAGTTTTTTCCATCATCTTAATAACGTTAGCGCTTTTCAAGTTTGTTAGGGTTTCACCAAGCCACAGAAACATCATTTGCTGAAATTCTGGACTAGATAGTTCAATAAGAGTGTTAGCTTATTTTGCTACTTGGGAAAACTTGCTTGAAAGTCATGAGAAATAGCACCTACATCTTAAAATGCTGGAGGTATGAATGCAAAAGAGCACTCTGTCTACGCCTTAACTTGCCTCCAGAAAACTTAATCCATCACTAAATTATAATTAGGGAGCACGGTTGAAGTTATTTTATATATGTTATATTATGTCATATTAAAGAATCATTAGTAAAATGTTCAAAGTCAAGCAGTCATTTGATACAAGACTTGGTATTCTAACTTAACCTTTAGCTTTACCTCAGACAGTTACACACCTAACTCAATAAATTTGGAGTGTTTAAGAGTTTGAGGAAGATAGGAGAAAAATAAGGCTTGGAAAGAAAGCCTTTGTGTCCTAACAAAGCATAGGACATTTCTCCCCTTTCCCCCTCTCACTCCCCGTCCTCCCCGGTCGTATGTAGTTTCTTTGATTAGCATTCTCTGTGGGTCACTTTCTCATTTCATGTAGCCCAGCACACCATCGTTATTTCACTTATTCATCTTGTCTGTCTCTGTACTATAAACTCCAAGAAGAATTTTTTTTTTCTGTTTTGTTCACTATTTTAACCTAGTTTCTAAAATAGTTTCTGGCATTTGAGAGGCACTCAGTATTTAATTACTACTAATTTTGTCCACTTTTGTCTGTAAGAGGACAGGTCAGAATCATCTGAAATTTCACTCTCTATAAAACATATAAATTGGGTGTTCCCTGTGAACTCAAGTGGGTTTTGCTCAACAGTGTTCACTCCCATTTGAGGGAGGAATTCCCGCATACTTTTACTTTAACCCAGTTTAGTCCATTGAATATTTCCTGGTGGAAGCAGTAACCAGTAAGTTTGATAATAACACATAGCTTAGATTGTGGGCTATTTCTGATTTAAATATAACCTGTAGTTCTTTAGACTTGGTTTTTTTAATCTACCATGCTTAGCTTCACTTCTATCTTTAATCCACTCTTGCTGAATATCCATACAGCGTGAATGCAAACATGTTTACTACATTAGAACGAAATATAAATTACAGCTTCAAATATTTTGTCCCACTAGTACAGTTTGTATTATCAAACTTTAACTGTTTTCCCTCAGTTTACAAAGACCAATTCCCAGATTACTGTTAGACTATTCTAGGTCAGATCCTATTACATCAAATTTCAATGGTGTGTTGAAATAGAGGAACTTTATTTGGCATTGGAAACATTTTTATGATAGTGGGTTATTTATTATTGTAAGGTACTTAATTCTTGTTTCTTTTTGTCTTCATAGAATTATTTTGAATAAAGTCATAATTTTGCTTTTGTCTAATATTGTTCAGCTCTCACAAGACAAAGAACATAGGCTGAGAAAAAAGGTGACCCCAAAAGGCTTTTTTCTGTCACATCTTCCTACTGAGTCATAATCAAGGCATTGCTGTCTTAAGTCTACTTAAGTCTCACCTGACCAAGCTGAATCTTAGATTCCTTCATTTGGAACTATTTATTAAATCAATAAACTAAAGAAGATATTTAAGACCTATTTTGTTCCAGCTTCAGAGACACAGTAATACGCAATAAGACAACGCCTGCTCTTAGGATGGTTGTTTTGGCCTTTCTCCTTGGTAAGCCTTGCTGCATAGGAATGTTGTGAAACCATGTGATAAATTAATGGCTATTATGATATTAATAACTTATAAGCCTTAATGTATTACTTCTAGAAGGATGCTTTCTATTTTAAAAACAATTTCTGAAGTTAACTGTGTCTTAACCAAAACAACTTACTTGCACAGGTCAGTTTTAGTTAATTGGCAAGTTGATGCAGGAGACTTTGGAGTAGAGCAGCATTTTCAGTGAGTGTCCTTTGGTTTAGAACATTGAGGCCAACTGTGCCTGGGACAGACCCTCCCTGTGGGTAGAATAATTCTAACCTTATTTTCAGAATTAGGAGGGGCCACTGTGTTGCCTGAAAATCAGGTCACTTTTTTCCCCTCTCAGATTGTCAGACTATAAAAGTGGACTTATAGAAGCAGTGTGTTCTCAATTGTTCATCTTACAGATAAAGCATATCATTGCTTCATAATATCAAATTGTTTGTTTTATATGGGTTACACTGTTTCTGTTGAGTAGGTCTGGAGGGAAAAAAGGGTTCCCCAGATTTCTCAATCTCATTACCCATTTTTCCGCTTTACTTTTACAATGGAAAAAGTAGGCTGAAAAGTATTTGTCATGAAAAATTTTTGGCACTTGCAATTTGTAGCATGATAAAGCTTTTCTATTTCACTGTTGGTAATTTTATGCATGTCTTGAAGGGTAACCATTGATCACTGTATTACATTTGTGTGTGTATACATCCTGTGTGTGTGTGTGTGTGTGTGTGTGTGTGTATAATTTACAAAGTGAAGAGCATGCTGCTTGGGCTGATTAGCTAATGTGTAATTGTACCTGGTAAATAAATTTTTTCTTTCAAATTCGGGTTATAGAGGGGGTTGAGCTCTTTTTGCTCTCCTGAGCCACCTTCAGAAATTATGATTTCCTCTCTTTTTCATCCTCTGAAATACATAATACTAAGCTTACACTACTACATGAAGAAAAAAGCAAAATGTTAGGCAGTCAGCCTACTGTACCAAAGGGAAAAAGGCTGCTTGCTTGGCTCTGCTCGATGTGAAAAAGATGGAAAAGCCTCAGGAGACCAGTAAAAGCTGAGCAGACTCCCCAGTCTCTTGCTGTAGGAGTTCACTGTGACCTTCCTTCCATTCCAGCCAGTTTCCCAGATCATACTGCTTTTCTCCCAAAGGAAGCTGATCAGATGGAACAGCAAATAAATAAAGATCAAGAATCCAGGAACCCAAATGCAATACCACGTAGGGAGGATAAAACTACCTTGGATGCTGATAACAAGTTCACTTTGCTAACTGCCCAGAAGCCACCGACTGAACTGTCTAAAGCAGAAGGCGTTTGTCCATACTCCTTGTCCCCATCTGAAGTTTCAGGAGGCAGTGTTACTGAAAAAGATTCCCCAGAATCACCATTCGAAGTAATTATTGACAAAGCAGCATTTGACAAGGAATATAAAGACGCGTATAAGGAGAGCGCGAACGATTTCAGTAGCTGGGCGATGCACACTGATGGAGAGTCGTCTGCAGACATCCTGGAGTCTAGTGACAAAGTATTTCCATTGAGAAGTAAAGAGGCAGGGCGTTACCCAGCCTCTGCGCTGCTCTCTAGACAGTTTTCACACACAACTGCAGCATTGGAGGAGGTGTCCAGGTGTGTGAATGATATGCATAACTTTACTAATGAGATACTGATGTGGGATTTGGTTCCCCAAGTGAAACAGCAGAGTGATAAATCTGACTACGACACAGAAACTACAGGACTTGACATGAGTAGCTATGATTCAGAAATTCCAGTGGTAAACCTTAAGACTCATCAGAAAATTCCTGTATGCTCTGTTAATGGCAGCACTCCCATCACTAAGTCAACAGGTGATTGGACAGGAGCTTCTCTCGCACAAGAAAATGCCATTAAAAATACAGCAGACTACCCAGGTTGCACAAAGGAAGTCATTACCAAAGGTGTGCAAGACCAGGCGCAGAGGCAAGAGGACCCACTTTCAGAGTTACCTGGGTCTCCACTTGAGAAATTTGTGTCTTTGGGCTCCGGAGTGGCTGCGGTCAAGGTGGTTTTACCTGATGCCCACCTGAAAGGTGAGTCGCACTGGCAGAGCTCCGTGTTGGGAGAAGTGACAGAGGCAGATAGCTCTGGCGAATCTGATGACACAGTAATAGAAGACATCACAGTAGACCCATCACTTGAAGGTCACAAAATTCAGACTGAAAAACCTGTTTCTGTTCCAAGTGCTGTTGTAAACACAGATGAAAGGGAAATCAAAGAAATTCTCAATCGTTACAAGGAAAGCAAAACATTAGAAAACTTTAAAAGGTCAGTCAGTGACTCTGAACCACGACACATTCAGTCTGATATTCTTGAAAGAAGTCTGGTTGGTGAGGCAGCACCGTCCCGAGTACCTGATGAGAATGTCATGTCAGAAGATGTGAAACAGTCAGGTAGTGTGAGTGAAGTTGCTCCTGCAAATCCTGTCAAAACTGACAACCCAAAACTTTCTTCAGCAGCATCTCCAAATGTTTTTAGTGAGCCAGAATTCTCCCTAAATGTGACATCCTCTGCCTGTTTGGAGTCTTTACAAGAAAAAGGTGTTATAGATGATTCTTCCCCAGAGGACCTGATAGCAGCTTTTGCAGAAACCGGAAATAAAGTGGTAGTAGATAAAGGCGAAGAAAATGCATCTGAAGCAACAGCAGACAAGACAATTCTTCCTGTAAAAGTCTTGTGTGAAAGTGAGCCAGGTGGTTCTGAAATGAAAGACATAAAAAGCAAATACACTGAACACAGCAAAGAAAGAAGTGGAAGGGAGCTTCTGGGTAATTTTCCTACTCAGGGTTCTCCAGCGGCATCACTTGACTTAGAGCAAGAACAGCTCACAATCAAAGCCCTTAAAGAACTCAGTGAATGGCAGGTTGAGAAGTCAACTTCTGCACAGGGTGAAGTAGAATCTCCTGAAGAATTACTCAAGCCAACTTTCACCTTTGCTCTAGAATCTTCTTGGCCACAGAGGTCGAATGATGTCCTAGGACATGCAGATGTAAAGACTGGATCTGATGCTGGGATTTCCAAAAAGCCCACCATTGTCAGAGAAACTACTGAGGTAGATACTATTTCCAGCCTTAGCAAGACTGAACTGGTAAACAAGCATGTGCTAGCAAGACTTCTGACAGACTTCTCAGGTAACCATTTATTTACATTAGAAGCGCTGCATGTGGTTAAGTCTGCTATGATTGATTACATATCTGAGTTTTATTTTTCTTAGTTTCTGATTTATAGCAATCAAATTAAAAACTGGAATGAAAACACTGTATAATGGGGAAAGGTAGGGTTTTTTTTAATGGTTGCTTTGTTGGTTTTCTTATACCAGTATTTCCAAGAACAGTAGAGCATTGGTTAAAATCAATATTCCCCCCAGAAAATATTTATGCTCCCATTATATTTCAAGGTTCTCCTAGATTGATTGCTGCTTTTAGGATCATCAGGCTTTCATTTACAAAGCTTATTTTTAAATCTCTTACTATAAAAGAAACACTGCTGAGTCCTTGGATTTTTGGATATGGGCCTTGTAAAAATCTATTTAGCAATCAAAGATAAAGGAATTCCTGCTGGAACAGACGGTAAATGAAACTTTTAATTAAACGATCTTATCCCACAGAGATTTTATGCTCTGAAAGTAGGTAGCCTGTACTGTAGTACGATTTTTTGAGTAATGCTTAAGAGATCTCATGCCTTCTACTTGAGACCTCTCAGTATTCTTCAGGCTCAAACTCGTTATTAAATGGTACTAGAAGCCCATCCCCTGCATTCATTTGAATAATTACTTTGCTAACTATTGGCCTTCAGTTAAATTACTCCAAATGCTGTCTGTTCTTGGGTCTTAGAAAATGTAAGAAAAAAATAATATTGAAATCCCATCCAAAGGGATCCGCAACCTCTTAATCTAATACCAAAATCTGCACTTAGTACATGGTAGATGTTAGGTGCTACGTAGGGATCTAGGATTTTCCAGGTTCTGTTTCACAATAAATCCCTTTTTTCAAATGAAATCATACATGGAGTTAAATTATTTAAAACGATTATTTTTATTCAGATAAATTTCTAAGTGGGATTGTACCATTTACTTTTTTCTGTAAAGTTTTTGCTGTGCACAGATTATAGAGGGGGACTCCATTGTTAACATCATATCCCCACCCCCGCGGGAGGCCAGACCTTTGCTCAGCCTCTCTCAGCTTGCAGTTCACAAGGAGCTAAGCCACACCCCAGGGATCTTGTCCCGCTCACACTTGGTGGGCTTGCTGGGGTGCCCACAGCCTCAGCTGTGCCTCAGTGTGCTCGCACACGTGGTCCCTGGTCGAGGCCCCCGGCCATGGGGCAGCACTGGCCATGGCTCCGTTGTCTTTGTATAAAGGCGTTTCCTTACTAAAGACCATGAGCAGATGCCTTATCTTTCTAAATTTTAATCTTTAAAATAGAGACAATAATCGTGCTTACTACATTATTAGTGTTGTGAGGGTTAAATATGAAAATGCCGGGTTAATGCAATGGTTAACACACAAAAAAACCACTCATTTAGCACCAACTATAGGACCTGGAGTATAGTAGGTACTGTATAATTATTTGTTAATTGAGTTAATAATTATCGGTGAAAACACTGAAGCTTTTTTTTATAAACTCAGAAATTTGAAATGGTAGTTAAGAATAGCTGTTACAATCCAGTAATTGAAGATTGTTGAACTTGGATTAAGGCATGCTAAATTCTGATTGTTACTTTATACTGCGTTTAGAAGTGGACAATATATAATTAAGTTACATAACCTCTGGGGACCTCAGCTTCCTTATCTTGCAGTGAGGATGTTGAAGTAGCCTATCTTCAGTGTTGTTACAATGCTGGGATTCTCTTCTGGTACTATCTTGTTTCTTCCTAAGTTGTTGTCATAATTACACATGTTCTCTTGAATGATGAAGCATTTAGGAATTAAACTGCAAGAACTTGAGTCTAATTCTGGCAAATTCCTGCTTTATGTGACCTTAGACAACTAGCCTAACTGGTTCAGTCGCTTTCTTTGTTGCTATGGTAATGATAATTATTTTGCCCTGCTTTATAGTAAATAAAGTACTATGTAAATACTAATTATTAGTAATTCTCAACTAAGTTGTTTAATCTAGGGTGAGAGGTAAAAAAGGCTATGGATGTTTAGAACATTTGTTACTGGCTGAATTCCATTATTAGTAAATATTTTAAGATAATTAAAGATGACTAGTATAATTAAACCAACAACCTGAAAAATCTTTTGCAGGTTTCAAAATTGGAAATCTTTTTAAATTGTCTTACTTTGTGAAGAAATCTTTTTATTGAAGTATAAATTATTCAGCAAAATAAATCAGTCTGTAGTTCTAAAGATAGATTTCCTTTCTAAAATAAATCATTTCTGTAATGTTCTCTGTAAAGTTGAATAGCTAAAAGAAACAAAAAATGGCATTTTATTTTTCTTTTGCTACTTTATGGTATAATGTGTACAGGCTTGTAATAAAGCCTAACTTATTCCCTTTACAATGATAATGTAGTTTTCATTCAATGATTACAGTATCATCTATGATGTGACTAATCATGTGGGAAGAAATTAGATTCCTGCCTCATGGGCCTAATTAGATGAGCATAGTTTTTTGAGTTTCCACGTCCTCATTGGCAAAAATGTAAGAAAATAGGCAATATAGTATAGTTGGTGAGAGGTATTTAAAATGTTACACCTTTAATGGAAGGCTGTTAGGCAGTGTGTAACAGAAGATCTAGGACTGACCTAGCAATTTTGTTTCTGGGCATTTGTTTTAAGGAAAAAAAAATACACGTAAAAGCAGCTACTCTGTAGTACTGTTCTTGGCAGCAGCCGGTATCTGAGTGTCTCCAGTTTGGAGATGGCTGAAAATGTTATAATGGATCCGTACCATTGAATATTATGCAGCCATTGACATTGTTACAGGTTTCTTTCTTTTTTTTTTTAAGAAGTGGAAAAATAACAGGAAAGTACAAAAAGACATACATTATTTTTACATGTAGAGTTAAGTTATATTAAGTGTTAACATTCGTGGTCACATTTGCTTCCAGACTGAAGCCCCCTTTGGTTACCGCCCCATCTCCTTTCTCCCTCTCCCCAGAGCTACCTACCATCATGGACCTGGCATGTCCTTCCAAGTTTATTTCAAGTGTGTGTGTGATAGTATTTTGTGGTTTTAAACCTTTATTAATGTTGTCATTATAACACAACTTTCTTCACTAAACATTAACACCTTTTATGTTTTAGTATGTCATTTATTTTAATAATAACAGCTACATAGTAATATGTTACTATTTCCCTTTTGATTAGGATTCGGGTTAGTTTTCACTTACAGTACTGAAGTTGTACCACTGTAGTACTATTGCTGTGCTACCGTAGTACTGTTAAAGTACTGAAGTTGACATCCTTGTGCTTGTCTGTTTTGCACATGGGCATAGGTTTTTTTCTAAGACTAGTTGCTGTTGCTGATCAGTTTCATCAGGCATTATTCTAATAACTGTCAGTTGGCTGTCAAAGTTGAGATTCCTGCTGCTATGTGAGAGTGTTCATAATTTAATAATAAAAACTAAATTGAACACTTTAGTAGAGTTTTTGTTTTATGAGAATGCTTAATATAGAAAAACCAAGTTAGAAAACAAGGTATTCAGGGCCTCTCTGGTGGTACAAGGGGTTAAGTCTCAGCAATATGAAGCTATCAGCAGCCACTGCAGCACAAGTTCAATCCCCGGCCAGGGAGCTTCCCACATGGCGCAGCAGACCCCTCCTGTCTCCCTGCTGCTCCCCTCAGCAGTGTATTTCAGTAGATCTGCCTGTTCTGCTCCTTGCTCTATCTCTGGTGAATCCTCTTACCACCCCACACCTCTGGCCTACACCCCAGTTCTTGTATGCATAAATAAATAAATCTTTAAAAAAAAAAAGACAACAAAATTCAGGTCAGTAACAGCCATTCAACCCCTGGAAAGTGAGAAGAGGAAGAACCCTGGAAAGGCGGGATCCAGAGGGGGAGAGCCTAAAATTCCTTGTATAAGTCTCTGTTTAATTCCTGAAGCACATATGTGCATGGAAGATTACAGGCAGCCCTGCCAAAGATAGAAAAACCAAATTAAGATTTTTGAGACATTATCCAAGAGACAAAAGTTTGATGTTTGGGTACAGCCAAATTTAATAAAATACTAGAACAGAAATATCAGTACTCTCCAGCAGAATGTAACAGGATGTGATCCAAAAGCTACACAACATTTTAGAAACCAGGAAAACATAGCCCAGTCTGCATAAAAACCACACCAACAGAAGCTAACTTCTTATATTCAAATTGGGAGAGCAAGGTTTAAGGCAGCTATTAGTATTGCTCAAGAAAGTGAAGCAAAATACCCTGTGTTGAATGAAAATGGAAATCTCAGTTGCCCTCAAATTTTGAAAGAGCCAGGTAAAAATTCTAGAACTGTAAAACACAGCAGCAGAATAAAATTCACTGAGTGACCTTAACAGCAAAATGGAGATGATGGTGAAAAATGTCAGTGGACTTGGTGATAGATAGAGAGAGAAAACCGTCTAACCTGACAAACAGGAAAATATTACCTGAGTTTCATAGGCTTGTGGAACAATAATATTCAAATCTAACTCATATGATTGGAGTCCCAGGAGAGGAAAGTAAAAGATTGGAGAAGTTATTTGAAGATAAAATTGTGAAACTTTGCTCATATTTTATTAGAAACACACTCACTGTTTAAAGAAGCTTAGCAGGGCCTCCCTGGTGACCTAGGGGTTAAGTCTCAGCACTGTCACTGCTAGGGCCTGAGTTCAATCCAACCCACATATGGCACCTGCTGCTCCCCTCAGCCGTGTATTTCAGTCAGTCTGTCTCTGGTGAATCCTCTCACCACCACCCCCACACCTCTGGCCTACACCCCAGTTCTTCTCCACAAAAATGAATGAATGAATGAATAAAAATAAAGAAAGCTTAGCAAACACCAACTAGGATGACAAGGGAACCGTATTCTTGGTGTGCATCTTGGCGTGTCCCAAGAGCCTCATGCTCAGTGATTTGCTGTGACTCACTGGAGGAAAAAGCTGTTACATTCGGTCAACAATTTATTATAGCCAAAGGACACAGTTTAGAATTGCAAAGGGCACATGGAATAAAGTCCAGAAGAAACCAGGTGCAAGCTTCCAGGTGTCTAGTGGAGTCCCACAGGGATGTCCTTAATTCTCCCATCAGCGGTAATGTGACAACATGTGCAAAGTGTTGCCAAGAAGTTCACTCAATCCTTGGTGTCAGGATATCATGCGGTGCCCACAAGATTGACCTCAGCAACCGCAGACCCACAGAGCAAAAGGGTTTGCCATAACTCAGATTGTTAGGATAGACCTGTTTGTCACACCGGTACAGCATGCCAAGGCCTCAGGCATGCGAAAATACTAACAGCCAGAATATTCCAAGGATTCAGAATTCGTTTCCCAGGAGCCAGCCAAGGGCCAGTCCTGAAAACTAACCTTTCTTTGGTAGGTGCAGGATTTTGGGCATTCCAGTCCCCAGGTTTAACCTCTGTGCAATATATCATAGTCAAATTGCTGAAAGTAAAAATGAGAAAGTAGCTAAAGAAAAAGAACACAGGGCCTCCCTGGTGGCGCAACGGGTTAAGTCTCAGACTATGAAGCTATCCGCAGCCACTGCAGCACGAGTTCCATTCCCGGCCAGGAAGCTTCCCACATGGCACAGCAGACCTCTTCTGCCTCGGTGGCTACTCCCCTCAGCAGTGTGTTTCAGTCGATCTGCCTGTTCTGCTCCCCACTCTGTCTCTGGTGAATCCTCTCACCACCCCACACCTCTGGCCTACACCCCAGCTTGTATGCATAAATAAATAAATCTTTTTTTAAAGTGACACATACAAGGAAAGACAATTATAATTAGAGTTTCCATCTCACCAGAAATCACAGATACCAGAAAACAGTGAAATAATATCTTTCCAAAAATACCAAACAGGGAAAGAAATGTCAACTCAGATTTTTCTGTTTGGTAAGAGTGCCCTTGTAAAATTAAGACGTTTTTAGATAAACGGAAACTAAGAGAAACTGTAACCAGAAGACCTGACCTACAAGAAGCACTGAAGGAGATTCTTCAGTGAGAGAGAATTGATACTCGGGCCTTTGGGAAGGATTAGAGAGCATCAGAAATGGTAAATAGGAGTGACTTTTCTCCCCTCTCAGTTTCTTTAAAATATATAGGACTGTTTCAAATAGGAAAAATAATGTCTATGGAGGCCATAATGTTCATTTCACATAATAGCATGTAATAGAAGACAAGAGCATGTGGACCTATACTTTAGTAAAGGTTTCTACATTTTTTAAAAAGATTTATTTATTTATGCATACAAGAATTTGGGTGTAGGCCAGAGGTGTAAGGGGATGAGAGGATTCACCAGAGACAGAACAGGGAGCAGAACAGGCAGATTGACTGAAGTACACTGCTGAGGGGAGCAGCGGGCGAGGCAGGAGAGGTCTGCAGCTCCATGTGGGCAGCTCCCTGGTTGCTGATAGCTTCATAGTGCTGAGACTTAACCTCTTGCGCCACCAGGGAGGTCCCCAAGATTTCTACATTTTTATTTTTTTACTAAGTGGTACAAGGGGCGTAGCGGTTAGGCACTGCATTGTGGGGCTGTCAGCAGCGGCGAGACGTGTGTTTGACGCCCGGCAGGGGAGATTCCCACATGGCACGGCAGACCTCTCCTGCCTTGCCTGCTGCTCCCCTCAGCAATGTGTTTCCGTCCATCTGCCTGTTATGCTCCCCGCTCTGTCTCTGCTGAACCCCCTCGCCACCCCACACCTCTGGTCTGTACCACAGCTGGTATGCATTAATAAATAAATCTTTAAAAAAAAAAGGAAGTGGTACAATGTTAAAGTATACTGAAAGTCAAAATGTATATTGTATTCCCTAAGCTGCCTAATGACAGTTTAAATATACAGGAAGCAAAATTGACAAAATTATGGGTAATTTTATAATCGTAATTGGAGGTTTTTAATGCCTTTCTCAGCTATTGTTCCAACTAGACATCTGAAGAGTAAAATCAAATCAGCTGAGATAATAATGGAGAGACATATAGCTAAAAAAAGCAATAGTTAAATTAAAGTCTTCAATAATCACAGAGAAGGCAAATTAAAAACAGGGGAAACAAGACAGAGGAAATGTGAGAATAAATGGGCGACTTAACCAGATCAGGATCGGTAGACTAAACACTACAATCAGTAGGTGGACAGTAACAGACTGCGTAAAATGCAAGACCCAACTCTTTGCTAACAAAAGACAAGCTTTAAATATAAAGACACAATAGGGCCTCCCCGGTGGCGCAGCGGTTAAGCGCTGCGCTGTGGAGCTGTTGGCAGCGGCGACGTGAGTTCGACGCCCAGCCGGGGAGAATCCCACATGGTGCGGCAGACCTCTCCTGCCTCGCCCGCTGCTCCCCTCAGCAGTGTATTTCTGATCTGCCTGTTCTTCTACCCACTCCGTCTCTGGTGAACCCTCTCGCCGCCCCACGCCTCTGGCCTG